>JASDQU010011670.1:0-16583 GCA_032191745.1 Picea mariana | reverse complement strand
GGGGGGTGAAGTTTTGGACAAAGGATAGTTGCGTCTCAAGTGCCCAGGCTGCCAGCAAATATGACATCTAAAGGGATCCCTCCAATAATCAATAGACTGTCTGAAGGAGTGTTCACCAACTCTGATCTCAATGGAGTCTGAAAGGCTGAGTTCAAGGTCAAATTCGGCTAAGACCCAAGCTACCCTTTTATTTGACCAATTGAGAGTGTGAAGGTTGAAATAGATAAACTTCCCTGCAGTGTTAGAAATCGTCTCCAATATTGGTAATGACCATAGTTCGACCGGGAAATCTGGCAGAATCATCCATAACCACCTTTCGTTGAAGGTACTTTTGAAGGGGTGGAAACCTGGTGTCCATTGCTTGAGCATGAGAAATCCTCTGTCTAAAATCCAGGTCGACAAAAGGATTAATTGAAGATCTGCTTCAGACAGGAAGTGGAAGATGAACCAGTGATTAGAGAGGTGGTTGATCCTCGGACAATAACCTAGGATTGGTTTCCATCATTCCTAAACCCACCGTGAAAGGCGTGCATTCTGCATCTTCAGATAGTAAAACCTCCCAATAAGTGCTCGCTTGGCAAGGCTAGCGATCATGTCCTTTGCGACATCCTTCCCGAGAGTACAGATCGGGAGAGTTTGTCTCACCTTCCAGGTCTAATTCTTCCGATTAGAGCGGCCCAAGGCTCCAAAAAATCTATTATGTCCATCTCCAGTGTGTGGGGAGGGAGGCCGGGAGGGGTAGGGGGAGGTAGAGCTAGTAGGAAGGCCTGACTTAGGGAGAGTGGAGTGTGAAGGAGGGCGTGGGTGAGGAAGTTCAGAGGAGGATAAAGGTAGGATTGTGGAAGCAGGTGGCGAAAGAAGAAAGCCTGGATCGTTAGAGGAGAGGGACTTTTCGACACAAAGGTGGTGAGCATCCGGAAGGGGCGCAAGAGAAGGGCTAATAGGCATTTTTGGAGGGTTAGTTGAAGAGTGTCAAAGGAAATCATAGATAAGTTTGTAAGTATCGTCACTTTGGAACAATTTATCTTGAGCCCAGATGTCATCTTCCTGTGCCCATGATAGAACAATCTTGTTAGCCATGGAGAGGGTAAAAGTCAGTGAGGGTCCATGCAGACAGGGTGAAGCAGATTGGTAAGAGAGAAGGGGTGGAGGTGAAGGGGGAGGCCACGCTCAGTGGAGATCTCATGGAAAGGTTGGTTTGGGATGGGTAGGGGTTAGGGTGGGGACATGGCGTGGATTCTCTGCAGTCAATGATTCAACTACTGATCTGGCCATCAGTATCGATTGGAACCGTTGGAGATGATGAGGTGTAAAGGGAAGACATTGTGGTTCCTGTAAAACAAACATCATTGTAGCTCAACCTATAGAACCCAGGTCTGGTAGTGGGATCACTGTCATCAAATGACAGTGATCCCGTCCTGTGGAAACCCTAGAACCATTCTCTTTCTCAGAGTCGAAAATTACACTAATCTATCTAACTCAATCTTAGGAGTTGTCTAAGAGAATATAGTAAGTTATGAAGTAAGTTCGGGTTCATGGTTTATGTGTACGAGTAAAATTTAAGCATTTATGTGTACGAGTAAATGTTAAGCATTCTAATAATTATTATTTATTTTTATTTTAATGTTTAAATATTAATTATTAATATTGTAAAATTAATTATAATAAAAATATTAGATAGTATTGTTAATTGGGTTTAGTTTTAATAGTTGAGAGAAATTATTGTTATCTTTTTCACTCATATTCAATTTTCATAAATTATAAATTGAGTTTATAATGAGCATAACTTTAAAAAAAAAATTATTACAAATTAAATTTATAATGAATAATTTAAAAACAAAAATTAAAAAATACAAAATTTATTTTTACATTAAAACAATTCAAAATCGTAATTTTCTAGAAAATTTTATTAGTGGATTGGATCTTTGTAATAGCCAATTAGAAAATATTGAAATCTTAAAACTTTAATATTTCTCTCAAACATTAAACTAGTCATCTGTCAAAGGTAATTCTCCAATACATATAGGCTCGATGTCATTATAACATAGTCATTATGAATTTTATTCATGTCATTATGGGAATTGAACTCGGGTGGGGAGCATGATAATCATTCCTCACAACCATCCAAGCTACACCCAATTGATGAGCTCTTGTTCTCTATATTTATCATGTATTCACATTCTAATTTTTGAGTTAGTAAAATTTAAAGTTANTTATAAATTGAGTTTATAATGAGCATAACTTAAAAAAAAATATTACAAATTAAATTTATAATGAATAATTTAAAATAAAAAAATTAAAAAATACAAAATTTATTTTTACATTAAAACAATTCAAAATCACAATTTTCTAGAAAATTTTATTAGTGGATTGGATCTTTGTAATAGCCAATTAGAAAATATTGAAATCTTAAAACTTTAATATTCCTCTCAAACATTAAACTAGTCATTTGTCAAAAGTAGTTCTCCAATACATTTAGGCTCGAAGTCATTATAACATATTCATTATGAATTTTATTCATGTCATTATGGGAATTGAACTTGGGTGGGGAGCATGACAATCATTCCTCACAACCATCCAAATTACACCCAATTGATTATCTCTTGTTCTCTATATTTATCATGTATTTACATTCTAATTTTTTAATTAGTAAAATTTAGAGTTGAATATTTGAGTATGAAGATTTAATTTATATATGTTTAATTCTAAGAGAGTTAATGTTTTGAGTGGGCATTTCATTACAACTTTAAAAACAAACAAAAATAAAATGGTTAAAAAAATAAATATTAATAAAATAATAATAATATCAATGAAACTAAACCAAATTTGACAAAAAGAAAAAATACATTAATAATAAGATAAAATAGTAATAATATTAAAAATATTATTACGGAAAAGACTAATCCAAATTAATAAAAGAAAAAATACATATTTAAAATAAAATATTATGAATAAAATTAGGTTAAAGTTCACATATGGAAAGATATATTAATTTAAAATGAAGTTAAAATTAATATATAAAGTGAAAAATAAGAATAAGAAGCTTATATATTATATAGTTTTGAATTTTTTCAATTTGTTATCATTAAATTTTATAAAAAAAATTATCAAAATTGTAATTTTTTAATTTTTGAAATTGTTTGACTTTTATTTTAATTTTTTAATAGAAATTTGGAGATTTTATTATTAAAAAAGGTTGTGGCTGAAATTGTGAAGGAGTTATAAAATCTTGAAAAATTTGGGCTAACTGAGGGCCTCAATTAGACAACTACTACAGACTACTAATGACTTTTTCAAATACTCAAATGAAATCTTCACATAGAACAACCTTATTGAATACACTCAAAAAAAGACTTTGAGGATCAAAGTGAAGAGACATTGCATCTAAATTAACTTGTTGGGGAAGAGCTTGTATTTTTGTGTGACTTTTGGGCTTGACTTTTGTTGTGATGTTACATGTGCTTTGTTCTTCTTTCTGACTATTGTCCAAATTTCATTTGTAGATGTTGGGCCATTTGTAATGCCTGTGATTCATGGATTGTCTTGATCTGATGCTTCTTGTTTTTCTTTATCTGAAACCTCAACTTCATCATCATGATCTACCCAACATGTCGATGGTTGAGGACTGTTGGATGATGGAAATATCGTGTTGACATTGTTTTCAACATGAAGACAAGAAGTACCATAGTGGAGTATGACATGGAAAGTACCATAGTGGAGTATGACATGGAACAACAATAAAATCTACATAAACACTGAGTTACAGGAACACAATGGACTACCGGAATACAAGGGATCGCCTCATCGAGTGGTTTGAAAGAATGAAAGAATGAAAATAAAAGAATGAGACAATTTCAATCACTGCATTGGTCGAGTCGAGTTGTCCTGGTGACTGTATATTATGTTGAGATGGGGTCATGATGAACAGAATGAATACTGGTGAGTCGCCCTCTTGAATACTTTCTTGTTCACTATCATTTCCGAGTGCAGTCGAAGGGAAATTTGTTGATGCAACACCAAGAACCCTTGAGTCTGCCAGATCAACACGATAGTCAATATTTCATATCAAGTTTTGGTCATCATTTTTGGCAGGCCAAAGTTGAACAACCCTTCAAACCCAAAAAATTTCCAGCAGCCACCAATGGTTAGATCTACTCAGGCTGTCAATTGTTGAATAAGTTTTCATTGATTTCAAAGGTTAGTAAGTGATCAAATATATATCAAAGGTTAGTAAGTGATTAAATATAAATGTGACCTTGGTATCACTTTAATAAATACAAAAGTGGTAGAGTTTACACAAAAATGGAAATGAATTAACTGTCCCTCAACCCTTGGATATTTTCGGCCGACTGCACTCTGCAAATTGTGTTATAAGATTATCTCAAAAAAATTAGCAAAGAGGATTATACCCATTCTATCTCGGGCTTTGTTTGAGGAGAAGTTAGGCTTTCTCAAAGGGAGGCAGATCCTAGATGCTATATGTACTTCCCAAGAGTGTATGCACAATATTAAGATGAAAAAGTTACAAGATATTATTTTAAAACTTGACTTAAAGAAAGCGTATGATTGCATAAATTGGGATTTCCTCTGCCTTATTCTCATCCAAAGTGGTTTCGGCTTTCCCACTACTAATTGGATCATGGGATGTGTCTCTTTAGCGACTTTTTGTATCTTGATTAATGGTGAATCAACTAATTTCTTCCAGGGTGGAAGAGGGCTCAGACAGGATTGCCCTCTGTCGTCATTGCTTTTCATTCTTCTGATGGAAGGATTAAGTCTATCCCTTAAAAAATCCCTTTCTGGAGGCAAGATGAATGGTATTAAGGTTTCCAGGATTATAAATATACTCCATTTTCTTTTTGTAGATGATATAATCATTATGTCAAGAGCATCCTTGGTAGAATGGAAGGAGATTCATAGAATTTGGGGGGTATTTTGTGGAGCGTCTAGGCTTGTGATAAATATCCAAAAGTCAACATGTCTCCACTTTGGATTAGTGGAGGACACACTGGATATTTTTAAGTATGTTTTTCAGTATAGCTTTGTAGCCCTCTTGGAAGGTTTCAAGTATTTGGGATATCTCTTAAAACCAGATCGATATAAGGCGGATGATTGGCAATGGCTCACTGAAAAATTTGAAAAGAGAATCAACCATTGGTGCAAACGGTGGCTCACTATCGGAGGACGTTATGTACTGATTAAGGTTGTCTTGGAAGGTCGACCTATCTATTGGTTAGCGATGACACATATTCCTTTCTCGGTGCTCAATAGGATTCACCAACTAGTCTTCTCTTTCCTGTGGACCGGGGGGAAACAAAAATAGAGATATCACTTGTGGAAATAAGATTTTATAGAATGCCCAAAACATTTTGGGGGCTGGGGGCTAAGGAACCTCTTCAGTTTTTATCAGGCTCTAACGACCAACACCCTTTGGAGAGTTATGATGAATGGAGTCATTTGGAAACGTGTTATCAAAGACAAATACCTACCCTTTGGGTATGTTACTAAATGGATGAGATCGGCAAAGTGTATAGTACCACGGGGCTCACAGACCTGGAGAACTTTCCAAAAATCTATTCTTCTTCTACTCCACTGGATTGCTTGGAATCTAGGCTCGGGACACTCCATCATTATTGGAAAATATTTGATTTTGGGGATGGGCAGTAAGGCATTCTTGTCTGATGATCTGATTCAGGCACTAAATCTTAAGAATGTCCATTATCTTTACCAAGCCAGTCGAGTTTTTCTCCCAGGCACTATTTTCTCCACTTGGATTAACAACGAGGATTTGGACCTATCGGGCATCTTGGAAATCGAATAGGAGGGGAACAGGAAGGAACTGATAGAGTCGGGGGTACAGCTGCGGAGTCAGCCAGATGTATTGATCTGGACGAGTGGTGATTCCTTTGGGCATATAACCTCAAAGAACATTTATAGCACCATCATGACAAAACAGTGGACAACTAGAATTGGAGGTTGGAGGAAGATGATGTGGATTTGGGATTTCCCACTAAAAATCAAATTATTTTTTTGGTTGCTTGCAGAAAACCGAGCCCTTACTTTGGAAAATCTTCAACTCAGAGGTCAAGTGGGACCAGGCATCTGTCAACTTTGCAAGTTATCTGGGGATTCAGTTACTCACCTTTTTGTTCAATGTTCCTTTACCTCTTGGGTATGGGATAATGTAAAACTTGTGTACCCATACTCTATCGGGTGGCGCGATTCCTTAGTTATTGAATGTATGAACTATTGGTATGATCTAAACCGTTTGTCCCCAACTATACTTGTTTACATCTGCTGGTACATTTCGTTATAAAGGAACCTTGTTATTTTTGAAACTCGGCTCCCATTATATCAGAAGGTGGTCTACTTAGCTTTGGTTGCTCTGGAAGCCAACAAGAAACATGCCCATATTCCAGCCCCGAGAGTTCCAAAAGAAGTGTTGACTGGGAAAAAGATCACTGGATGGTTTGATGGGGCTTCTCAATAGAACGGTGAAGACAGTAGAGTAGGTGGAGTGATAAAGATTAGGGAGAATGCTTTTTATAAGTGGATGATAAACTGTGGAGCTGAAACAAACACCAGAGCAGAAATCATGAGGGTTTGGGCATTATTAACTTTAGCCTCTCGACTATTTATATCAGAGATCGATGTCCTCAGAGATTCAAGAATAGTCATTGATTGGTTAAAAGGGAAAGGCTCGCTTCAAGTGGTCACCTTAGAGAGTTCGAAATAAAGAATTACAGATCTCATCAAATTGTTCACGGACATATCCTTTGCCCATGTATACAAGGAAGACAACCTAGAGGCAGATCATCTCTCAAAACAAGCGCTCCTGAGGCATCCAGGACACATTGCATACTACTTATGTGAAGAGGGACATGAAGGCCTTACTATGTTCTTAAGCCTATACTAAGCCTAGAGTGCTTTTGTTCAATATCTTTTGTCGGTGCAGTATTATTTACTTATTGTCTTAAAGATTTTTTGTAATTTGGGGCCTCTATGACAGCACTGGAGTGATAGTAGGAGGTTTCATATCCTCTTCATTAGCAATGTTTTGTTTAGCTATAGGTAGCAAGGTATTGTTAAGAGTTATATTTGACAGCCAATGGTACCATTTTTGGCATTAAAATACGGTTATGTACACTTTTATATCATTGTGAATATAAAGAGAAATTTTCTGTGGAAAAAAAAAAAAGTGGACTAAATATAAATATGACTTTAATAAATAAGAAAAGTTGAAAAGCTAGATGGAAGTGGAGTTTACCTAAAAGAGGAGTAAATATGAAAGTGGAATAAAGAAAAAGGTAAAAGTGAAATTGGATTAAAGAAAAAGGTAAAAGTGAAAGTGGAGTTTAAGAAAAAGGGAAAAAGTGAAAGAGCACATGGTATGTGCACATTGTATTTGAAAACCATGGTGTTATTTTACTATGGTAAGGTAAAAAGTGAATTAAATCATGATAGTCAAAATCTATTGACCCAATTGAAAATGTGACTAAACTACTAAAAGGCACAATGGTTCATTAACATTGTATTAATTAAAATAGTATGATTAATATCTTATATTGAAAAGGCACATACTTATAATGAAGAGATACATTCATATATTGAAGAGGTGCAATTGTTCAGTTGTACATGACCATTGAAAGATTATATAAACATAAATTCTTGTTGAAAGAGGGTGTGTCTATGTGCTTGAAATCTAAATATCAATAACAGAGTCAGAGGCCAAGAAAGTAAATGAAGATATGCAGCAAAATCTAAAGAAGATTATGAAGATTTGAAGATTGAAGTACTTATCATAAAAAGGGAGGTTGGGTGGTGTTAGGGTAGGTTGGAGCCTACAAAGGAGGTTGTAGCCTCCTTCCAGTTGAAGTTGGTAAACCAAGGTATTGCAACATCTTTTCAATTATAGCTGAAGAAACTAGGGAGTTGATGCTTCCCTCCAGTCGGTGCTAGTAAAATCTAGGGGGTTGCAGCCTCCTTCTAGTTGTTGCTAGTAAAATAGGGAATTGGTGTTTCCTTTGAGTTGGAGATCATAAATTAAATGTAATATTTATTGAAAATAAGAAGAACATTTGTGAAGTTAGGTTTTCCACGTTTAAATTATGTGTATTGTACATTTTTTTTTATCATTTGTTTTGATTTGAAAAAATTAATAATTAAGTGGTTTTAAATTGTTGAAAAAGCATAATAGTGATTCACCCCCCCCCCTCTCAGTATTAAACAATATTCCAACACTAGATCTGAAGTCCCTTATCAAAGACCTGAAGGGCAGATGCATCTTTCTCTGACTTATGAGTGGAGTCGTGGCCTGAGTCTTAAGATAACAGAGTGGGTTGAATAGGAGGATCTAATTGAGAAGTATTTTCACTGTCTTGTGCAGGATATATGCAGTCTTTTGAAATTATTTGATGGTTGTCATTATATCCAACCCACCAAGTGGATTTTTGAAGCTTTATATTCTTCTTGGACCCTTTCGGACAATGGGATGAAATATGGCATGTTTCAAAACAAGATCTACAATGCAAGGAGACTCTCTCATAGTCAAGTTTCTGATGCCAAGAGTAATTTTTACTAATAAGAATAACTTCAGTTGGGAATCCTTTACTAAATTCCATTTCCACACAAATACAGGTAGAAGTAGAGGTGTTGTGCCTTGTAGTTTCATGTCTTGCGAAGTGGAAATTTCCTAATGTCGAGCCAATGGGTTCGAGAGAGGGTAAACTCAAATAATGCAAGGGAAGATTGGGAATTCTCACCCAAACTGGGCTGATGAGAGAATTTCAGTAGTTGGATTGAAAGGAGACAAGTGTTTCATGCAAAAACCTGAGTTTCCCCAAAACCACGAACCTGAGTTGAAAATTGGATCTTGATCCTCCTCAATGTCAAACTCAACAATGAAGTATTTTTCACAAGGATGAATGAAAGGTTTTTGTTGCATGATAGGGATCCAAGTAGTAGAGATCCAACTGTTAATATCTATTAACTTTGGCCAAAAACCATTGAAGTGATAGACCAAACCCACTGATCTATAATATTCTTCCTCTTCATCAATGTCTTGTCCCATGGGAATGACAAGAAAAGGGGCTTTCTGAACCAAAAGAGACAAAGAAGTGGGAGCAAAGTCCCTCTAAACAACATCCCAAAAAGAGGCATCGGACTACACAACTGAAATTGGCTTGGACACAGAGATGAAAGGAATGACCCCACAACCTAGGGCACTATCAGAAGTAGTTGAGGCCACCTCCATGGTCGAAGATGGAGGCTAGATCAAGGGCACCATATCCAGGGCATGTAAGGGCCACGATTGACTAGGGTTAAACCCTATCCACCACTGACATAAGTTGGAGCGACACCATTTGTTATTTGGTGGTGTCAATATGTTCAATACTTTTATTACAACTTAATTTTGAAATGTTGACGATTGATATTTACAATTCCATCAATGTAAAATAATTATTCACTAATTTGAGAGAGAAAATATTGATTTCCATTACCATTATTTTGAATGACCAAAGAAGAGCCAAGGTTTCATTTACCATTATGTTGAATGACCAAAAAAGAGTCAATTCTTAAAACATTTAAATTATCACAACAAAAAATATCAAAAGGGGATAACTTAAAAAATTAAACTAAATAATAATAATTAAAACAAAATATTATTAGGATGGAGGAGATTTGATCATATTAGTAAATGAAGAAAAATGGTGCATGACAGGGACCAGTCAACCAGGCGATGGTATAACTAGGGTCGATCTACTTTGCATGGGGTCGATCTCGAGGTAAAATAAAGGGTTTTGATCCTTTGGTCAATTACACTAACGATCTATTGTTAGAATTGGAGATCTTCTCATCTCCTAAACTACTTCCTGATGTAGATCAATGCATGTATGAAGGCTCCTCACCTGATTTTGGAAGGGACTTGAAAATCCAAATGCCAGTATTTTGTCAGAAGAACTCTATGTCGGATGAAAACATCATCACTCTGGGTACTACGAAGAATACCCTTTTCTCCAAGGAGTTAAACAATCCTCGTAACTCACAAGGGGACTCGTGTGAGGTGTCGAAGGTTATTTCCCCTTCACCAAAAGAGGTGTTGAATACTTTTATTACAACTTAATTTTGCAATGTTGATGATTGATATTTACAATTCCATCAATTTAAAATAATTATTCACTGATTTGATAGAGAAAATATTGATTTCCTTTACCATTATCTTGAATGACCAAAGAAGAGCTAAGGTTTCATTTACCATTATTTTGAATGACCATAAAAGAGCCAATTCTTAAAACATTTAAATTATCACAAAAAAAAATATCAAAAGGAGATAACTTTAAAATTTAAATGAAATAATAATTAAAACAAAATATTATCAGGATGGAGGATATTTGATCATATTAGTAAATGAAGAAAAATGGTGGCTTGACAAGGACCAGTCAACTAGGCGATGGCGTAACTAGAGTCGATCTACTTTTCATGGGGTCAATCTCAAGGTAAAATGAAGGGTTATGATCCATTGGTCGATTACACTAACGATCTGTTGTCATAATCGGAGATCTTCTCATCTCCTAAACTACTTCTTGATGCAGATCAACGCACATATGAAATCTCCTCGCCTGAGTTTGGAAGGGACTCGAAACTCTCGGTGCCAATATTTTGTCAGGAGAACGCTTTGTTGGATGAACACATCATCACTCTAGGTACTACGGAAAAGACCCTATTCTCCAAGTAGTTAAACACTCCTCATAACTCACAAGGGAACTCGTGCGAGGTGTTGAAGGCTATTTCCTCTTCACCAAACCTACATACATCATCAAGGTCTCAATATTCTCTTTCAAAGAATGTGTCTATTGCTACTGTGAAGAGTGGGGAAAAAGATGAAATCTCTCTGAACTCCCCCTCTCATGATTTAAATCCTAACCCAGCTAACGATCTGCATTAAAATGCAAAACAAATATTAAAACTAGGGGCAGAAGAGTTGTGATTGTAGTAGATGAATACCTCTAAGTTTCACAAAAATCAAGCTTTCATGGGCAAGCCATAGTAGGAAACTTTGTAGGAAAGAGAATGGATTATAATATTGTCATAGCCTGGATGGAGAAAGAATGGAAGTCGACCCTCAATTATCTGCCTATTTTCCACCTTCTCCGATGGGGGCAATATTTCAATCTAATTTTGATGTGGAGAATACTCTCGTGGGCCAATGGTATTAGTATTGTCACATTTTTTGTTCAAAAAACTAGAATCCTCTCTTCGATGTCAAAGAGGAGAGCTTATACAACCTTCCAATATAGATCAAGCTCCCAAACCTCCCTATTGAATTATGGTCGAACAAGGGGTTTTGGGCCATTGGTGGGGTCCTAGGAAATTCCATCATAACATATAAAAGATACAAAACATCAAACTATTGATATGTCACACAAATTTTGGTGGATATTGATCCCAGGAATGGTCTATATGAATCTATGGATATTTTGCAGGTGAAAAAATCTACACATAGAAATTGGATTATCTCCATCTGCCTTTTCATTGTGCACATTGCCACCATGTGGGACACTTGTATGCAAAGTGTGAATTGAGTTTCCAAAATTATGGCCAGGCTCAAGACCAAGTGACAGTTTCATCCCCATTGCACGAGAAGACAAACTACAAAATGTTCCCCTCTCCATCACCATCATTTCCAAATAAAGGTGATATTCAACATATAGAAGATCACATGTCGACTCGCATCAATATTGTACACAAAACACATGCTCCTCCTACTAATCAGGGTATTGGGAAATCCGTATCCTTGAACAACTTAACTAGAGATCTAGATCTATCATAATCCTATCGTAACACTCTAGAAGCAATCTGGGATGCGACAAATCATCCACTCCACTATGTTGGTAAGTCCTTAATTTTGCATAACACTATCCTGGATCCTTGTACTTCCATACCTGTAATTGATTCAAATGTAAACTTGGGATTGTGGATTGAGACTCTCCTCCATAATGTGCTCATATCCTTACCTCTACTTGATCCTTCCATAGTTTACATTTATCATGTTTCCCCCTCTTACCTTGGTCCTGCAATTCCTTCCACCTCTCAAACCAGGTCTGGTGAAATTCACTGGGAGCATTCATCACACTCATCGGGGAGAGAATCATATCTTCTGTGGCCTAAGGGACAGAATGTAGATTTTTTAGGAGGTATAGGCTCTGACTATGTCAAAAAAAGTGGGCGTTAGAAATTTGGTTGTAAGTCTGCAATCAAGCACACACAAGAAAGGGATTATCGTGAGGTTTATCAAGGTAAACAAAAACTTAACATTGGGTTCATTAGAGAAGGGTTGACCTCACACATGGTTTCCTGATGATGTTAATGTCCATGAATACGTGTGGCTTAGGAGGGAAATCCATGAAATTATCCCTTCGTGGACTTTGTGATTCTACTAAACCTGATATAATACTTCTTCAGGAAACCATGGGTCCATTTGACTCCTTCATATTTGACCTAATGCACCTCTTCCCTAGATGGAAATTTACTGCATCATATTCGATGGGATTGTCAGGTGGTTTAATCATCGAACTGTCTCCTAGGGTTACTGTCACAAATTCCTACTCCATTATATCTAGTCTCTTTACAAAAATATTTATCCTAGAGCTAAATCGGCACTTCAAAATTCTCAATGTCTACAGGCCCTATATTGGGAAGGAGGCATTCTGGAACAAAATATTTAACTCTAGCTTGGTTAAGGATGAGATCTTGTTGCTTGGAGGTGATTTAAACTTTACTGTGAATAAGGATGAGATATGGGGCAGGTTGGGCCGCAAGGACAACTTTCAAAATATTTCCTTCCAAAATGTGAAGCCTGCAATCTTGTATATGTGGAACACATGGTTTTGAGACCTACATGGTACAAAAATATGAGTTGGGAGGAAGGTATTCATAAACGACTAGATCAATTTCTAGTTAAAGAATAATTTCTCTATCCCATTCCCAATTACCATTCTTGGGTATGCCAGATCTGTAGCTCGGATCATTGGCCCATATTTCTAGAACTTGGAAAAGCAGAACTCAAACCAGGTGTGCCATTCAAATACAATTCCAGTTGGGAAAATATTGATGAATTCAAGCACTTGGTCAACTCCACGTGGTACCCATTCACTATGAATAGGGTTATGTCCACCAGTGACCATTTTGTGGAGAATCCTTAGAAGTTGAAAAAGGTAGGGACAATCTAGGCAAAAAACTGTAGACAAGCCCTTGTAAATGGCATCAATCTTGTTGAAAAAGAACTAGAGGAGTTATGTGCCCAGGAAATTGATTCCCTGGTAGTGGCTACAAACGTAATGGAAGCTATAAATTTCTGAAAGCTAGGAGACACTCCATTTTAATTGAGAAGGAACAAGCATGGTACCTTAAGAGTCGTGCTCTCTAACTAGAAGCAGGTGACCATAACACCAAGTATTTTCAAAAATTTGCTAATCATGGGAAAAATTGCAATGTTATCTTGGAACTGGAGGATCAGTCAGGAAAAAAGAAAAAGAGATTCTTTGAGCTTACATACATGGGGGTATCCCATTTCAAAGATCTATTTACTGAGAAAGATCTTGAATTCATTGAGGATATGCTCCAACTTATAAGATATTATCTGAAGATGATTGAACATGTTAATAATAGAGAACTCTACAGAGAAATATCAAAGGAAGATATTTGTGGTGTATTCCATGGACTTAGAACTCAAAGACACTTGGATAATCTCTTGGTCTAATTTTACCTTATCCCTGCATAAAGCTCACATCCATCTATCAGAGAACAATGATGAATTAGCTTGGTCCTATCCTCAGTCTAGCGGGTCATACTCTACCAAGCTTGGTTACTCCTCTTTAGTGGTATGTGAGGAAGATAATTCCTCATGGTGGTATAAACATATCTGGAACATCAAAGGTCCCATGGAGGCCATCTTGTTATTCTGGTTGATCCTCAAAGATCAAGCACTAACTTGGAATCGATTAAAAAAAATCGATTATTAGGCCCCAAGCATTTTTCAACTTTGTTTCCAGGTAGAGAAAACGAATTCTCATATTTTCCTACACTGCGAATTTTCCAAACATGTTTGGGACGATTTGGAGAAACACACAGGTATCATGATGCTTTAGGAAAAAGACAACACTTCCAATTGTTCGAAAGAATTTTTCTCGAATTTAAGGCTAGATGAATGGAAAGAGTTGCCTCTCTTAGTCACTTGGGGATTAATGTGGTTGGCCCATAATGAGCACTTATTCAAAAATAAAGCTTTCATGTTCATAAACTTATCTCAACAAGTTATTGCTCTATCACACTTTTATAAGTCTCTTCCTACCAATAAAACCCTCAGAATGCTTAATCCATTGTGTATAGATAATTCCAAGCCCTAAGGGTTCCTTGATGGGGCGTGTCAAGGTCCAGATAAGACTTGTGAGTTTGGGTTCTCACTGTTTGTAACTCCAGCACATTTCTATCTTGGGAAAACAAACATTGGACCTGGCACCAACAATTTGGTAGAGCTCTCTACCCTTCTTGTGCTCTTAAAGATGGCAAAAATTAAGAGGGTCAACAATTTTCATGTCTATGGTGACTCAAAATTATGTATTGAATGGATTAATAATTCAACACAAATTCATCATTTGAATATGCTTCAACTGGGTCAAAAGTTGCATACAATTGTGATAAGTTTTAATGAACTTCATTTCTCTCATATCTTCTAAGAACTAAATTATGAGGTGGACACCCTCTCAAAATAGGAACTCCAACTTTATACCAATGTTTTGGTTTGGGAAGAATTCCTTGATGGTTCATTTCTTGATAGAGTTGAGGACTCTTTTTTTTTTAGAGGGAGTCGTTCTATGAATATGAAAAATACGATGGTGGTGATGTATTCCTAGGAGACAAATCTACAACCAAAATCATGGGACGTGGAAGGGTTAAGTTGTTGCTAAAATATGGAAGGATTAGAACTCTCGGGGTTCTACACATTCCAAAACTTTCCAGGAGCCTAATATTTGTAAGCAAGTTGGATGATGCAAGAGTGGATACTGTATTTGGAAATAACACTTGCAAGATGGTACGAGGAGTAATGATGTTGATGAGGGGATTTTCGTGTGGAAATTTGTACAAATTGTTGGGAAGCACTTATACTAATGGGTGTAACAGTTATGTTGTCCTTGAGCAGACAAATAAAGAAGACAAGACCAATATCGTCCCTCAAAAGAAGACCATGTTGTGGCATCAAAGACTGGGGCATATTGGAGAAAAGGGCCTTCGAACACTACATGGTAAAGACATGGTTGAAGGTATGTCTAATTGCACTCTGGATTTTGATTTATGTGAACATTGCATATATGGTAAACAGAATCGACTGAGATTCCCATCTGGTGTTACAAGAGCAAAGGGGATCTTAGAGTTGATACATAGTGATGTGTTTGGACCTATGCTTGTTCCATCACTAGGTAAGTCTGTGTATTATGTTTCATTCATAAATGATTTCTCAAGGAACACATGGATTTATTTTCTTAGAAAGAAATCTGAGGTATTTGATAAATGTAAAGAGTTTAAGGCTCTGGTAAAATATTAGACATAGAAGAAAATAAAGGTATTGAGAACAGATAATGGTGGAGAATTCTTCGGAAATGAATTCAAAGAATTCTATAAGAAGTGTGGTATATCAAGGTAGAAGACTACTCCATACACTCCTCAGCAAAATGGAGTTGCAGAAATGATGAACAGGACACTGATGGAAAAAGAAAGGAGCATGCTCAGTGGTGCCGAGTTAGGACAATATTTTTGGGCAGAGGTCGTGGGTACAACATGTTACCTGGTCAATCGATCACCTTCATCAGCATTGGATGACAAAACTCCACACGAGGTATGGACTGAAAAGAAACCCTCTCTTCAACATCTTAGAGTGTTTGGTTGTGATGCTTATGTACATGGTCCAAAGGAAAATAGGAGTAAGCTGGATAAATAAGATGAAAAGTGTATCTTTATTGGTTATAAAGATGGTGTGAAAGGTTATAAGCTTTGGAACCTATAAACTAAGAAGACTGTTTACAGTCGGGATGTTGTTTTTAGAGAGATAAAAGATGTGTCCAAATAGGAATTTCTACCAAGGCAAGACGAACCTGAGAAAATAGAGCTAGAGTTGGATGATGCAAAATTTGAATCATCTGAAGAAGATGATGCAGAAGAAGAAGAAGAACCTCATACCCCAATATTGAGGAGATCGGTCAAAGAAAGAAGGAAACCAGAAAGGAATAGTCCACCTGATTTCCGTTCCAATTTTTCTTTATCTATTACTGATGATGATCCCAGAACTATCAGGGAAGCAGTGAATTCAGAGGATAGTAAACTCTGGAAGAAGGCCATGGTTGAAGAAATGGATGCCTTGGATAAGAATGAGACATGGGATATACTTGAGTTGCCAGCTGGAAGAAAATCTATTGGTAGCAAATGGTTGTTTAAGAAGAAGTTTAATGCAAAAGGAAAAGTGGAGAAATACAAAGCTCAGTTAGTAGCAAAAGGTTATTCCCAAGTAGAGGGAATTGACTTTGGTGAGA
>JASDQU010011669.1:416395-438176 GCA_032191745.1 Picea mariana | reverse complement strand
TCGACTCTTTTCCTCTCATCATATCCTCTCACCCATCTTACTAAAATAAACTCTCGACAACTTGGAACAGACTCCACAATACTACTCAAGAAGAAGAAGAAAAACCAGCATAATCCCTATTCTCCCAAACCATTGTATATTTATACATAAATTATATGGCCCAAAACCCTACTTTATTTATCTCAAAACCCTATTACAATACATGATAACTCAAGTTGACTCGCTATTCGGGCTGCTTTTCTTGTTTTTTCTGCATGTTATTTTTTCCCTCTGACTATTGTTCTTCCTTCTTTTATGCATCTTTCTATATTTATCACGTCAAGCTATCATCCTTCCCTTTCACTCCTTTTTTTCTCTTACTTTGTTCCTCTTATTTATTCCCTTGTTTTATTCCTTTGTCTTATTCTTCTTTCTGCACACTATACTCTTGGTTGTGCCTCAACTGTGCACTCCCGAATCTTCCTTCTTCTTCTGTGCACATTTTCTATACTTGGTATTTTTATGTGTATTATTCCCAAAATTCATGTCCAACACGTGTTATGGTTTTCTTTGACTATTGTATGAATAAGTAAGGTGCTATCTTTATTGGAGTCTATTTCTTTCTTTTATGGTGGATTTTCTTGGTTAAAAGGAGTTTATCTTGTTAATGCTTGGACTAGGTAAGGAATCTTTCATGTTATTACATATTTTCTTGGTCACAAGGTTAATTTGATAATATTTTGGGGAGTATAAGGGCATACAACCACACTAAGCCCATCATATTTGTCTTGGAATAATTTGTTCCATAAAGGAATACTAGGAAGAGTGAAAGGGTTTACACCCTCCTAGGGTTTTCCTTAGCTAGTCTTGCTTGCCTTGGGGAGTAAAAGGGATTACAACCCCAAGGAAGTAGCACAAATAGATATTTCATTTTTAAAGACTCTGTAACCCAATAGTTAAAGGCACTAATCTCTTGCATTGGAGAAATAAAATCATTGCATTGGGATATGTAGAATTACGAGATATCGAAATTGTTTAAGTTGGAACCTTTTCTACATGTTATAAGCTTTATTGTGCCCTAAGGGTGTCCTTTTTTAACTAAGGATTTCATTGATGCAATAAATTTAATTCTACATCCATTAGGGATGCAACAAACTTCACTTTCTTTCATCATTTACTCACTTTTCAACTGTGGAAATTGACTTCTAAACCTCGATTATTGTTTTATTGGTTATTGGCTATGTTTTTTACGGTTTACTTGTTGATTTTTATGGTTGAAAATTTCTTCTGTAGAAATAGTTTGCTACAGTCATAATGTTTCCCTAACACTTTGTTGATAACTTCATTTGGCAGCCCTAATTTACCATCAAAGTTCATGCTTAAGTATTGGAAAGTTATCTACTATTTTAGTACTTCATTGTCCAATAATTATTTGACAATTTTGATGATTAATTGTGAAGTAAATAGATATTTTACTTGCTGATATATATTTCTATTGACTACTGCAAATAGGGACAACAATATTAACTTGCTTTTCCATTGGATTTTCCTATTTGTATCTTGTATTTTCTTGTGTCTTGGGCAGGAACATCCATATTCTGTAGGTACTCAAACACTTGGAAACCATAAACCACCTCCGAAGATCATTTTCAGGCCACTCTCTTCTTAACAACTTGACCTATAGCGGAATCTCTTCATAAGTATCACTTTCCATCTCATTTCCCCCTAGGGTGACCCAAGTTTTCCCCTTGTGTCAAAATTTTTCTTTCACAGAAGTGAGGGAGGGTTTATCTGAGGTGATAGTGGGTAAGCTCTCCCACCATTATCGGCATCCAGTGGATTGGGTTGGGATTTTCCCAACCTAAAGTTTGTGCTATAACAGGTTCGAATGGGTAAATTCGAAGTTGAAGACATCGACAACAATTCAAATAGGTCAACCGATAAGAGGTCGATCATCAGGCATGTGGCAACTGACTAAAAACTGAATGAAGGATAACTAGTAGTCAACTGTAACATAATCCCGAGATTCATGGGATTTGTAGCCAATGATCTGCACGGATATGTAAACATATTTGGGAACATTTTATTTAGGATTTTGCCTACTTTGAAGCCTATTAAGAATGAATGTTGTAATGTTGTAAAGGCTAATCGGTAATCTATAATCATAGAGGTTGATGGTTATGCAGATGTAAGTCGAATTTTCTACAGGGTTGTTCTTGTGTAAAGCAAGAAGGTATGATGTTGATTGTGTCTTAGGTGTAGACCAACGTTAGGAATGTCAAATTTTATTTTGAATGAATAAAAAAACAAGAGAGAAATAATCTCAAGGAATGTTGGTTTTCCTGTTTGGGTTTCCAGTGTAAAATCTCATTGTACTGTGTGTTTTATCTGTCATTTAATTTCATGTTTAAATATTCCTTCCTCTCTTCTTCTAGGTTTAGCGTAGAAGTGTTCCTCATTTACTAACATGTGGTATAAGAGATTGGTTTAATAGCCTTGGATATAAGCTAAACCTTAGGTTCAGTAAAAGTCATAAGTCAATTTTTTTTAAAGATTGTGTTAAAGAATGGCGAGTAGCTCGAGAATAGAGATCGGAAAATTCAATGGCCGGAATTTTGAGCATTGGAAGCTTGAAATTGAATATCTCCTTATAGATTGAGAATAATGGACAACAATATGCCCAATTACCATTATGAAAGGTCTGTCGATGGATGATGGGAGAAACTCAAGAGAAGGATGAGGAGTATAATTCCACTTTGTCTTTTAGATTCGATACTACTGAATGTTTCAAGTGAAGATTTGGCCAAGAAACTGTGGAACAAGTTGGGAATATTGTACCAGTCAAAATCCCTGGTAAATAAGTTGTTTCTCATAAAGAAATTGTATCTTATAAGGATGAGTGAGGGAATTTTAGTTACTGATCATTTAAATGTGTTTAATACCATTATAAGTCGGTTATCTTCTGCAGATATTAAAATCACTGAAGAGGAGAACTGTATTATCCTATTATGTTCTTTTCCAGACTCTTGGGATAGCTTAGTCGTGGCTATAGGGAGTGATAAAAACACATTATCACTACAATATGTGGTTTCATCTCTACTGCCAGAAGAAATGAGAAGGAAAAACATGGAAGGATTGACCAAAGATTCATTAGTGGTGAGAGGTCAACCAGTTGACAGGGATAAAGGAAAATTCTTTGGTTTAAAGTCTAAGTTGAAGGGTAGATCTAAATCCCTTGTTTATTCGACGAGAATATGTTGGAAATGTGGTAAAGCTGGGCATTACAAAAGGGACTACAAATTGAAGGAAATGGAAGTCAGTAAAGGATATGATGAGAAGCAGTTGACTGAGAAAAAGACGACTCCAGATAAGGCAGACAATGTGTACCTGGCGTCAACCAGTAGACAGTACGATCAAGATGGTTGGTTTATCGACTCAGGAGACTCCTATCATAGGAAACCACATAGAGAATGGTTCTGCGAATATGAACAATATGTGTTCTTGGGGGACGAATCGACAACCAAAATTGTTGGACGAGGAAGATTTCGATTGATACTACAGGATGGGAGGAGTATAGCCCTTCTAAGTGTGCTACACATTCCTGGTTTGAAAAGTAACTTGATATATGTTAGCAATATGAGTGATGCATGGGTGCACACTCTATTTCAGAAGGATTCATACAAGATGGTTAGAGGTGTGATGGTCTTAATGAAATGAGTTCATATTGGAACCCTATACAATTTATTGTGGAGTGTCGACTCGACTAGATGAAACAACATCGATGTTCCTAAAATCGACTCGAATTGGGATGAGTCGATTCAAACCGACTTGACAAGTCATCATAGTCTCGACCAGACCATGTTATGGCATGATATGATGGGACATATTGGATAAAAGGGACTTCCAACTATGCATAACAAAGGTATGGTCAAATATTTTCCTGAATGTAATTTAGAAGTTGACTTTTGTGAACATTGTATATATGGAAAACAAAGTCAGGTGAGGTTCCCATATGGAGTGACATGGGAAAAGGGGATTCTAGAGTTGGTTTAGAGTGATGTGTTAGGCCATGTTTTAGTGCCTTCACTTGGTGGATCCCTAAATTATGTCTCCTTCATAGATGATTTTTCTAATAAGACATGGATACATTTCCTTAGGAAGAAAGTAGATGTTTTCTAGAAATTTAAAGAGTTTAAATCTCTTGTAGAAAACTAGACAGAGAAAAATATTAAGGTGTTGAGAACTGACAATGGTGATGAATTTTGTGGAAAAGAATTTAATCAGTTATGCAAGAAATGTTGCATATCACGCCAAAATACCACACCAAATAACCCACAAAAAAATGGATTTGTTGAGAGAATGAACAAAACATTGATGGACAAGGCAAGAAGCATGCTAAGTGGTGCTGGGATCGCACAAGAATTATGGGCAGAGGAAGTCAACACTACAAACTATCTATTGAATATGTCTCATTCGTCAGTGCTATTCAATATGAATCCACTTGAGGTATGGTATGGTAATAATCCTTTGGTATCACATTGAAAAGTATTTGGATGTGATGCATTTGTGTGTGTTCCCAAGGAAACAAGGAGAAAGCTGGACAAGAAGGAATTCAAGTGTATTTTCATTGGATACAAAGAAGTAATGAAAGGATATAAGCTCTGGGATCCTGCATCAGGGAAAATAATGTATAGTTGAGATGTGGTATTCAGAGAAGTCTGAAGTAATTTCAAGCCTAAAGAAATTGTTCAAACAAATAATAATCCATAGAAGGTGCGGTTTGAACTGAGGAACAAAGAAGACGATTCAGATGAATCAACTAAATCAGAATAATAGGTGGAACAACCAGCCCCAGTTGTAAGGAGTTCAGAATGAGTAAGAAAAATATTTGAAAATTATAGTCTACCTGAATTTTGATCTACATTCGTGTTACATGCCACCGACGATGAGCCCAAGTCGGTCGAAAGGCAATCGACTTAGTAGAGGGAAAACTCTAGAAGGACGCCATGGTCAAAGAGATGGAATCCTTGCAGAAGAATGAGACACGAGAATTAGTAAAATTACCTAGTGGAAGAAATCATGTCGGTAGAAAATGGGTATTTAAGAAGAAGATGAATTCACTAGGTCAAGTCGAGAAATTCAAAGCTCGACTTGTAGCGAAACAATATTCTGAAGTTGGAGTTGACTTCGGTGATATTTTTTCCCCTGTTGAAAAATTTACTTCAATTAGAGTACTAGTGTCTCTAGCTGCAACATTTGATCTAGAAATAGAACAGATGGATGTAAAGAAAATGTTCCTACATGGGGACTTGGAATAAGAAATCTACATAAAAAATATTGAAGGATTTGTAGTAAAGGGAAATAAATATTTGGTGTGCAAACTGAAAAGATCCCTTTATGGTCTAAAGTAATCACCAAGGATGTGGTACCAAAAGTTCGAATCATACATCTTTAGTTTAGGGTTTATGAGAAGCAAAGTTGATCATTGTATATATTCCAAAGAAAAAGGTGGATGTTTCATATATGTAGCATTGTATGTCGATGACATGTTGCTGATTGGAAACAACACGAATGCAATAAAGGAGGTGAAGATGCAACTATCCTCCAAGTTCGACATGAAATATCTCAGTGCAACAAACTTAATTATGGGAATGAAGATACAGAGAGATCATGTAGCTAGAAAGCTCTAGTTGAGCCAGAAGAACTATATTGAAATAGTCTTGAAACATTTCAACATGCAGGATTGCAAACCTGTGAAGGTGCCAATTTCTGTGGGAGCAAGGCTAATTGTTGAATAGTTTCCAAGGACACATGAAGAAATAGAGAACATGGCATGTGTTCCCTATGCAAGTTTTTTTGGTAATATAATGTGTGCGGTGGTCTTCACTCGACCAGACATTTCCCATGCAGTGGGAGTGTTGAGTAGATACATGTCGACACCTGGTAAGGAACACTAGACAACTGTCAAGAGAGTATTCAGGTATTTGTGTGGCACAAATGATTATGTTATATGCTACAAAGGAAAACATGGAGGTGACAGTGAATTAAATGTACATGTATTTGTCGACGTTGACTAGGATAGAGATATGGATTGACGAAGGTCGACCAATGGATATGTGTTCAAAGTTTTTTGTGGATAAATCAATTGGATGAGTAAGTGACAAAAAGTTGTAGCCTTTTCAACAATAGAATATGAATACATGGTATACACTCATGGAAGTAAAAAAGAAGTATGGATGCAAAGGTTTTGTTCAAGAATCGAGTTTGAGCAGAGAGCTATGAATATAAGTTGTGACAATCAAAGTGAAATATTTCTAGGAAAGAACCCAACTTATCATTCTAAGACTAAGAACATTTATGTAAAATACCATTTCGTGAGAGACACGGTGGAAAGAAACAAGGTGTTGCTGGAGAAAGTAGACACATTGGAAAACATAGCAGACTCTTTAACCAAGTCTATGAGTGTTGTGAAGTTCTCTTGGTATAGAGAGGCAATGGGCATTGATTCCCTAGGTTTGTGAATGAGAGCTTAGAGATCTTCTGGTTTCAACAAAGAAAAAAAAAAGTGGGATAATGTTGGGTTGTTATGTTCTTTGCACTAAAATTCTATTCGAGGTGGATCGACTGACATTCGAAGTCGAAGGAGTCGACAACAACTCGAAGGTTGAGGTGGTTCGACTAGGTAAAGTTGAATTCGAAGACATCTACAACAAGTCTAAGGTTGATGTGGTTCAACCGAGTAAAGTAGATCTCGAATACATCAAAAACAAGTTAAAGATGTCAACAAATAATAGGTCGACAAGCATGCATGTGGAAACCGACTAAAGACCGAATGGCGGCTGACTAGTAGTCGACTATAATAGAATCCTGAGATTCACAAGATTTGTATCCAATGATTTGCATGTCTCTGTAACCGTCTTTGGGCACCTTTTATTTAGGGTTTTTCCTACTGTAAATCCTATAAAGAAGGTGTGTTGTAATTTTGTAAAGGCTAATTTCTAATCAATAATCGTAGAGGTTGTTGGTCATGCAGATGTAAGTTGAATTGGCTACAAGGTTGTTCTTTTGTAAAGAAAGAAGATATGATGTTGATTGTGTCTTAGTTGTAGACCAAGGTTAGGCATGTAACCTTTTATTTTTAATGAATAAGACAACAAGAGAGAAAGATGTTCAAGGAATGTTGGTTTTCCTGTTTGGGTTTCCAGGGTAAAATCTCTTTGTACTATGTGTTTTCTCTGTCATTTACTTTTTTGTTTAAATCTTTCTTCCTCACTTCTACCAGTGTTGGGTTCATTTTTTCACTTAGGTGAGAAAAAAGAGGACCCTTGATTACTTAGTTGGACTAGATAAACAACACACAAAAAATGGTTAGCAGGTTAGTAGGCCTACAAACAATGAAATAGATATCAAAGAAAAAGAAAATAAACAAAGAAACATGAGTTAAACAACTATCAACAAGAGATGCAAAATATTGAACACAAAGGGTTGGTATCCAATAGACACTAGTCTTCTTAATTTGAGAACACCAAGAGGAGAAATGTTTGATTTTTGAATCCCCTATTCTTTCTAAGGGAGGGCCCTTGAATCCCTCAAGATAACACATCTACTCTCCTGTTCTAACTTGACAATGGTGAAGAAATGTATGGAAAGGCTTCCCAAGAGGTAGAAAGGATTTCTTTTGCTATACTTGCTCAAATTTTTCTTGAGAGAGGAAATGGTTTCTCCAAGAATATTTGAACAACATAAAACTACAATAAACTTCCTCTCTTTTTGCATACAATGATCCTCTATTTATAGGAGGATTGCTAGATATTTCACAACTAGTTTCCAATGTGAAGGGGGAGGCCTTTGAAGGTACCTCCCATCCTTTCAATGATCCCGAGGCAGAATTTTGGGGAGATTTTGGGGTATGGTCGAGATCCACTTCATCCTAGAAGTGGTTGAGGCTCGACCAAAATCATGAATGCTTCATTTTGCGCATCTGTGTGGGCTCTTCAATTGTCAGTCACGCAGACCACTCACTATGTGCATTGTACATCGTGTTAGCTTGCACGGATATGCGCATGCTATATTTGTTGAATGTGCACAAAAATTTAGGATCTTTTTTTCATAGTTTTGTGACTATCTAGCCAATCTTGATTGAGATCCTCCTGTAATTATTGGTTGTCTATTGTATTTGTGTTGATTTTTTGTTCATCGGTTGTATGCATTTGTATGAACAATGTTTTGGTGATAACATATAGGTTTAGAATGGAAGTGTTCCTTGTTTCCTAACACCCCAAGTGGTACAAACCTAATAAACAGTTCAAGCATAGGACCAAGGGAGGTTACCCCACAATTTCCTTGAGGTTACCCTATTAATACATGGTGGCTATGTTGTGCCAGTTGTATAGTGATCCAGATGCATCTCATTTCTCCCTATCGTGCATGACTTTGATCTATTATTGCATAGATGAGGGACTATTGTTCAATTGGGACAACATTTGATCAAAACATCTGACCGTGGCACTCACCACAGTCACAAAGGCCCGTCTCAGTACCTTCCCAACTTTTCATATGTCCTTGTATCTCCTGTACATTATGTGTGTATCCCATCAGTACCTGAGGATGGGATGGAAATGGCAGCCCTTAGAGCCAACAATCCACATATACTACAAAATTCAATGGGAGCACAAGTATCGCATAGAATATTATAATATATGTGAACACTTATTATCCCCCTATATGAATTCGTATTTTACACAATGCCCCCATGCATGACCAATAAGGAAATAACCATCATAAGAAGATTCAGGAATTGGTATCTCATGGAACATGGAACCTATATAACATTGTTCATGTTACACATCAAAATTACTCACTTCAATGATGACCTATTGTCATTGTTACAAGTGTCGCAAGTGTCTCATTTTGGCTACAAGTGTCGCAAGTGTCACATACATCATACAATCATCTTGCTTATGTCCCATCTCGAATGACATCACAAGGAACACTTGAAGACACCCTCAAAGACTGGTTTAAGAAGGAGAAATCATCTGATGAAGAGTACAAAGATTTTTCCATGAAAAAACCTACTTAAAAATGAATTTTGAAGGTCAGCGCTCCCCTACCCACTATCAGGGAGTGCCAACGCTCCCTACCCTTCTTTGGGGCAGCATTCCAGCACTCTGTGCACCCTTCTGGGGGAGCGTTGGGCTTTTTTAAGGAAATTTTGTGTAGCTCTCCCCTACCCACTATCAGGGAGTGCCAACGCTCCTTTCTCTCCTTTAGGGGAGTGTTGCAACACTCTGTGCCCCATTCTGGGGGAGTGTTGGGTTGTTTGAGGAAATCTTGGGATGTTGAGGAAAATCAGGGAAAAATCCCCCTGATCTCTGGAGTTGGTTGGATTCGAATATGAGGTCAAGGTTGGATCTTAGGGAAGATCCACAACTGATGGAGAAGGATCCTCAACCTATCCTAAGAATCTCTAAGGTGGTTGGGTCTCTCCAAGCTAATATAAGGAGGCCTTCTCATGGTGAAAGCAGGATGGAGAAATGGAGAGATACGTAACTTATGATCTCATGAGAAGGGGTATTAGAGGACATTGAAGGCATCAAACTTATGATCTCATAAGGGAGATAATCAATAAATCATATTCATTTTGATTGTGGATTATTTGAGTAAGGGGTTGGACAAGGAGAGATGGAAGAGGTTGTTGCAACTTCATCAAAGGTCTATAAGTATTTCTATCTAGTTCTCATTAATACATGTGCTTGGCCTATTTCTTTCAAGGTTGTGTTTTGGATTAATCATGGTAGAATAGGAAGTTGTTTTGTCTTTTTTGTTATTGGATTGCAGGACTTGTTGAAGAGCTTGGGGATCAAGGCTCAACTTGGACTGGGCAAGGACAAACATCGACAAAAAGGTACATTCTTCTTCCTTTTCTCTATTTGATTGACTTAGCTAGGTTTAAAAGGATGCCAGTGACCAAAGTTAGCACCTTTCTGTCTTGATCTTGGAAATTTAGGGTTCAAGAGGAAATCCACTTGTCCACAGGGGGATTTTCCTGTAACAGTTCGACACAATGAAGCCCCCTCAACTGCATCATTGGTTCGTTACTGACAAATTAGTGCTCCAAGAAATAACATATCAAACTATAATCCATGCAATGGGGGATATTGTATCGAGGAAGGAAATCAATGTGGCCAACACTACCACTATATCTAGGCACCTACTTCTTCTAAAACACCAAGCAATCTCAAGAAGAGGTAAACACTATGGTGTCTTACCATTTTGGAGAAGAGCGGTTATGAAGGCATGATCCCAAGAATGTCATAAAAGGCCACTTCAACAAAGTAGGGCTCCCATGGGAATACACAACAGAGATTTGGGATGAATAAGTGCATCGCAATGCATAGAGCTATTCTCTTGTGTGCATATAAAAGTGCAATGTTTTCAAAGCATAGATCCCACACATCAAATCCAGGATTGAGGTTGAAATGGAGGGGGAAAATTGATTTACAAAACATTCAAAGGATAAGGTGGAAAGTTCGGTGTCCCACAAGAGACCTACCATCAAAACAATGAGGATAACCATGAAAAACATTGAGTAATGAATTAGAGGGATGCCTTTCCATTGACCCAGAGAGTGCCTATTTCATCTTGTATAACCATATTAGTTTGGAAATCAACATTGAAGTTGTTGTGACGAAGAACATGGAAGGGGAAATAAGAGTGAAAGGCTTCCAGCGCTTTGAAAATTCTTGTATATGTGTTTCTAAGTTTCATGTCAGTCGATAGAGTTTTATTCCTAACATAAGTTATAACACCTTTCGAAACCCCTAGGATTGAAATAGATTCAAGACCTTAGCTACAAATATTCTCTCTAGTAAATTAATGAGGGACACTAAATATACATAACAACAACGCATGCACCATTCAAGTAAAATGAATCAAAGGATGAACATGGTATGTAAAACTATTCATTGTGTTGGCATTGTAAGGACAAAGGAGGGGGATGTCATTTCTAATTCACATAATACGTAATGGTGTTAAATATGATAAGATTTCATATTAACAATACAATAGAATGATTATTATTATGGAAAAAAATACCATATTGCATATTGAAAATGTAGGAGAGTAATTATTATTGTGGAAGAAAATATTAATAAGTATTGTTGATGTTTTATTACGACTATAATGGTATGTTAATATTTAAATATTTTTTGATATTTTAATTGAGTTTTTAATTTATTTATATATACACATTCTTTTTATAAATATTCTAAAACTTTTATCTTCACATATATATTGATATAATGATTTTTATCTTCACAAATATCAAGTATATTGATAGTTATTATATTCAATTATATTGATATAATTTTTATTTATATATACACATTATTTTTATAAATATTCTAAAACTTTTATCTTCACACATATATTAATGATTTTTATCTTCACAAATATCAAGTATATTGATAGTTATTATATTCAATTATATTGATATAATTTTTATTTATATATACATATTATTTTTATAAATATTCTAAAACTTTTATCTTCACACATATATATATATTCAATTATATTGATATAATTTTTATTTATATATACACATTATTTTTATAAATATTCTAAAACTTTTATCTTCACACATATATTAATGATTTTTATCTTCACAAATATATACACATATATTAATGATTTTTATCTTCACAAATATCAAGTATATTGATAGTTATTATATTCAATTATATTGATATAATTTTTATTTATATATACATATTATTTTTATAAATATTCTAAAACTTTTATCTTCACACATATATTGATATAATGATTTTTATCTTCACAAATATATTGATATAATAACTTTTATATTCAATTATATTGATATAATGATTTTATACAACCACCATATACTCTTCCTTTTCCCTTTATAACCTTCATTACCATTAACTATACCTCAACCTCTATCTAAAAGATATTTTCATTTTTCTTATACACCCACCATATACTCTTCCTTTCTCGTTTATATCCTTCATTACCTATACCTCAACCTCTATCTAATTTTCATTTGTCTTCTTATTATGTGCATCTTCAACCTCCAAGTGGAATTATTATTCTAGCACACTCATTTTTATACTACCTTTAACACTAAGTTGGTATGCTTTCTTTTCACCTAGATGTATATTATATACATAGATTTCATATTGAATTAAAAAATTTAAACAATTCGTATATTTTTATACTCATTGATATTCATAATTTTCATGCTTCATGTGATGGATATTTTGTAGACTTTCCTAGTGTACCCTTATGCACTTTATGTTTTTTTCTCAAATTATGTAACTTCCTAAATAATGCTTATTTGCAATTTTCATTCAAAAAAATTTCTCAAAGCTTTGTGACCATATTACTCTAGCTTCAAATTTTCTCTTTACCTTTTTTAATGTTCTTGCATTGGACAATTATGTAACTTCCTAAATAATGCTTATTTGCAATTTTCATTCAAAAAAAATTCTCAAAGCTTTGTGACCATATTACTCTAGCTTCAAATTTTCTCTTTACCTTTTTTAATGTTCTTGCATTGGACAAAATCTTGTTAGATTCCAACATGTCCTTTAAACAATGCAAAATCTTGTTAGATTACAACATGTCCTTTAAACTTGGTGCTTATTGTTATGCTAGGTACTATAATCCTCCATTTTCTTGCAATCTATTTGCAAAATCCACTCAAGAAAATGGGGCCCCTTGTATTTTTTTATGTTGAAAACTCCCTCCATCAGTTTCTTCATCTTTCCATAAAACTTGTCTCATCATTCCTAAATTCACATCCTTCAAATCGAAAGCACTTAGAAATTTTCAAGTTTTTATCTTTTTGGATTTCCGGGAAAGTTAATCGAAACGTATCCAATGTACAATGGAGTAGTTATCTTCAACTCCTTTGATGTATATCGGAGGAGTTCCTCCTAACTCCACCAATGAGCTTCAACGAGTTCTTTCTTCCCCCTCTGATCAGCCCTTCCATTTCCCAAGTTACTCGCAAATCCCGATGAAATTGGAGGAGTTAGCGTCAACTCCTCCGATTTCATCGGAGGAGTTGTTTCCATATTCTCCGATTGACCCCGACACCTTTTGTGTTAAGTCCTCCAATGCACATCAGAGGACTTCCCATGAAGTCATCCATTGTACAATAGAGGAATATAAGACGACTCTTTCGATCTAACCAAAATCTTACCCACCACATTTAATGCTTAATCTCACCTGAACTTTTATATATAGGCAATTGACCTCTCGGTTTGTATTATCTTGTGGATCACCGAAGGAAGAGAATATGTCTCAAGTCGTCAAACCATGAGCTTAGAGTTTCCTCACCCCCAACTAACTTTCTCGACATGTGTCACTAAATCGATAGGTAAGCCCTCGATCCTCCTTTTGGTTTCATTTTAGGGTTAGGGTTTCCCTTATAGGGTTAGTACTATATTTTCTACTGTTGGTTTATGTTTTTCACAGCACAGAAACCCTAGTTCACCTCAAAAATGTTGCGTAAAACCCTCTTGACCGCTCACCCTATTACAACCTTGGGTTTCTCTTTAGTATCACCTTGAATCCTCTTAAACCAAACCTTGTTCGCTTGCCCTATTGTTGATATCAATTCTCGCTTCTAAATTTTCCCTCCCCTTTCTATTTTCCCAACTCCTTTTTTCCTTTTCTTTTCCCTCTTCTATGCCTACCCTCATTTCCCCTTTTATTTTCTCCCTTCTCTTTTCCCTTTCTAGTTACTTTACTTAGTCGTTTTTCAAAATGATGGGTTCATGGGTTCGCTGACTCGTGGATCTTCATCTCCATCCATACTCCTATATTGAGTCTGGCTTACCACATAGCAACACTTAGCCTATTTTTGACCTTTTGCAACCGCGGGATCACTGGTTCTCGGGTTGGTAGGTTCACAAAAATTCCCAAATCCTAACTTCTCTCGTCTGTCTCTGTCATCCTCGTGCTTTTCCCACTACGCATTTAATAATGGTTTAATGCTACTAACTCATCATGCAGTTTCCATAAATATCTTCATTAATAAGCGAAGGGATCGAGGAGATTTCTCATTAAACCGCATTAAAGCTCGATTTGACAAAGATTATATTATTGTTATCTCTCTCAAGCACTCATTGCAAATATTAGTTGGATTAAAGGAACACTCTCATCAACTTATGGTAGCAATAGCTCGACAATAGTTCTGCAGTGATACTTTGAATATCTTTGGGTGTGAGGACCAGAACTTTTAGTGGTCTAGAATGTATTCTCACTAATCATCCCCTTATGCTCAGAAGGAAGTGATCTGGACATCTTAAATTGCTCTTGCAGGGTGTGTCCTTGAGATTTTTGACTGCAAGGAACTGGTTGCATGGTGTGTTGAGAAATATATACCACGTCAGCGGATTATTCAACTTCAAGACCATTCTCCCATCTCTCTTTCACCTCAAGTGTTCTGTAAAATGTTGAAGCTCCTTGAGCCAACACTTACTTTCAAAGGAGAAGATTGCAGGGATTTCCTGAAAAAGCATGACAATGGCCTGGACTTATTGCCTGAGTTCTTGGAGAATCCCGCAATTGTCCCTGAATACATTACCATGTTGCAGGTTGATTCGTTCAAAAACCCCTTTCAGGAAATTGCTTGGTTGTTCACCAGGGTGACAGGAGTACCACCAACATTTTCCGTATGATTCTTTCAAAGAGAAAGCTATTTTCGATTGAGGAAAACCGATTTCCATTGAAATCTCTTCCCAATTGTCACAGTACAAAAAGGACAAGAAATTCTTTATGGATTCTTATTTGGTGTTTGCGATAGCATATTGCTATCAATTTCCTAATTTGTCTATCTGTAAGAGGGTGAACTATGAACTTGACCTAGTTACCTTCCACTACCAAGCGTTGTGGAGACACAAAGCTTCTTTTCATTTCTATGAATTTTTCAATGATTATCTCGGTTTTTAAAGGACTGTTGTTTGGAAAAGATGCCCCCAGAATATTCAACCAGGAAAGTAAATTTTTGGATAAAAAGGGGGACATTGGAGCAAATGGAAAATAACAACATTATCAGGATTTTTGGTTCTAAGGAAAATCCCTCCTTTCTTCCATGCCATGTATCTAATAAAATGTATATTACAGACATCACAAGGAAGTATAATTTGTGTCTAAACTTTTTTCATGAGAAACGAAAAAAAAAATTCATACCCTTGCCTTGAAAAATTGGGGACTTTATATTCAGGAATATAAACAAAATCGATGAATTTGCAAACCACTTCCACAATCTAAATCTCAAATATGTTGAAAAGATAAAAGAGTTTGACCCTAACGGAATTTTTGTGGAACATATGCCAGCAGTAGGGTTCAAAAATTCATTTATCCATACTATTATGAGTGAAGAAGAAGATAATAAATTAGGCACTCCTACTCACAATGTTGGTGACTTGGAAACGATACTCAATACAAATGAGTTTAACAAGTAGAAAGGAAAGGGTCCCAGTGAGAAGAGTGCCCAATCCCCAACTGTTACTCATAAGACTACAACATCTTGGAGCAATGCTCCAGTGGCCCACCCATATAGAAAAGTGACCAGAAATAGTTAAGGCGACGGAGGAGAAAAGAATCCCCCTCTAGGAAAAATTGAGAGCTCGTACAATCTTCCTCTGAGAAAAAAGAGGAAAAACATCGTGAAAGAGGAAGAAGACCAATGCATAGAGAATGACATCAATAGATTCTCCCCTAAAGATATGGAGCTCGAGGCAAACATCGAGAAAAAAATTTCCCCACTGGGTCATCCAGGGAACATGACCCACAAGAATCCATCATTGGAAATCATTGAGAATGAGACCTTCAATGAAGAAGAGTCATTTTCTTTTCAGAGTGTTGTGTTTGACAGGGAATCCAATAAATTAATTATTGAGAAAAGTGATGTGAAGAATGAGAAAGGAAAATATTGTTCATGGGTTGACCTATGAGATATATGGCCTTCCCAGATTTCTAGAATTCATAGAGAAACCAGTGATGCACTAGATGACTCCATTGGTGGTCTTGAAGCGGAAAACACAAAGTTAAAAGAAAGGATCAAGGAACTGGAATATGCCTTAATGCCTCTTCCACTTCTTTCCAATCCTTTGAAAATCGTTGGACCCACCACAAACGCTGCTAAATTAAAAGGATCATCAAGCTTACTTACATCAGCAAGGAGCTATGTGGATAAATATTAAGAAAATAATGGCATTGATCACAGAGGCTTGGAAAACTTCAAAAAACATTGCTTATTTTATCGAGGGTGCATGCCTTCCACGAGTATTTGCAAGATGACCTGAAAAGTGAAGAAGGTTTTTACCTTGATGTTGTACTACCCTTTGGAAACAGAGTTTCCAACATGATAGAATTGAGGAGAAGAGAGGAGGATCTTCCCTCCCCAATCCGGAAAAAACAGTTGAACGCGTGCTGGAAAGAGAAGATAATAAACTTGAATAATATTGTTCAAGCATGCAACCAAGCTATATCAAAGAGGGAAGAATTATTCAAGAGGATCACGTAAATAGACTTAGCCTGGAGTAATAATGACGTACAAGACCCCAAACTAATTCTGAACTCAATATTCCTCACAAAGCAACAATTTGAAGAACAAGTTGAGATTTTTAAAGGGTTGTCAATTGAAAAGTTCTGAGGTATACTTGAATATGATGAGGACGACATAGACAATTGGCTAGTGGACTACTCTGTGAAAAATCAGGACATTAAAGAAGCATTACATGGTATTTCCCTTTGATCTAAGAGACTTGGAGGGAGATATGTTCAACATCAAAATCTAGCATGAAGTCAATGTGGCACGAATGAAAAGTTATATTGAAGAATGGTTTAATAAAGAGATTGAAAAATTGACCACCAAGGGAAAAGAAACAATTGAGACTGTTCCTATAACCGTTAATAAAGACAATAAAAGGACACCAACAAGCAAGTGAATACATGAGAGACCATCATAGTAAGTTTACATTAATCACATCTTTCTTTCTTTATCAAGTCCTTCATTCAGTTATTCTGCTTCTTTGAATAGAAAGGTTTAATCGAAGATAGATAACCTCTCTTTTCTTCTTACCAGGTATTGTTGTTCTTTTACTGTCCACCATCTTCCTTCTAAAAGCTTCATTCTTTTGTATATTTTCTTTATGGTCCATGGGAGCCCCAATCCCAATCTTTAAGACAAACACATTTTAAATTTCAAAGAATATGTAACAGAGTATATATTTTTTAGAAATTTCAAGAGAGCTACTTCAGGAACAATCTCAACTGTACTTTGTAAGCCTGAGTTTTGAATATAAAGTATTTGAGGTTGATCTATCATTATCTTCATTTGAGTTGCCCATGTTCACTATGTTAAAGTTCTCTTATGCATGTGGACCATCTTCTTTTTATTTTTATGTGATCAAAAATCTTTATTTTAAACTATGGTGGATGTGAAGAAATTTTTCTTATTTTATTTAAATGTGTGAATGCGTGTGATTCCTGGTCCATTCTCAGGGACTTTCTTTAAAAAAGAAAATAAAAACATTTTCCTCTTATTTTCTTGCAATCTTTATATTTCTTTGATTACCACAACGAATTTCTGCAAAGTCCCATATTCTAAATATCTAGAATTCCAAGAAAATATTAAAGTAAAGAGTACTACCTCTCTAAAAATGAAGGGGGATTTGCATCCTCGTGAGGTTGTCGTTTTGGTCCTAACATATTCAAGTGTCAACACCTATCGCCATCTCGTTATGCCAGTAAGCATCAACATCGCTTGTATAACCATTTCCCTAAACCAAACTTCCCAACTCTGGTGCCTTGCCTCCAAAATGGTGATGGCTTCAAAATTGATCCAAATATTATCTACGAGATCATTTCCCCACCAACAGAAGTGTTGAATTCGAAATTAGATTAAACCTTGAAATAACACTTAGCGTGAATTCGTCGACAGAGTTATCATTAATCTCTTTGGTAAACTGCAGGGAAGTTGGCCCCGTCTTCTCCATTTATATAATCTGATCAGAGTGTTTCTTGTTAAATCCTTTGATCACATCAAAGGAGTTAAACTTAACTTCATTGATTAGTCCCCAACCTTTATCATATCCTTTCAAGTTAACTCCATCGATGATTTTCACTGCCTTTCACACCAACTTTACCGATAGCGATCAAAGTGTTTTGTGTCAACTTGGTCGATAGAGTTCAGGAGATTTATTGTTAAAATAGGAGAATTTGACATTAACTTGTCCGATTTCAACTTCTAAGCCATTCTTTAAGTCATTTTCCTCTCCGATTTTCACCAAACTACTAACCATGCCTGCTATCACTTTATCATCTTTGGATGATGATCTCCCACCAAGCATCAATTCAAGTGAATCCCCGAGTATCTGAAAATACTTAGATAAAATTCGATATCATTTGTGATTTTAATCGCCACACTAATCCCACCTTTTCCTTGCAGGTTCAAATATGCCCCCCCAAAAAGCAGCAAGCAAGGTATCTGTCACAGAAGCCTCTGGCAATAGTTGATAGAACCATGATGAACCAGATGTAGTTGGAGCCACATATGATGACATCTTCAAACTCTTGTAAAAGGAGGGAGAGATACTCAAGTGGGGGGCGATGTGTACCACATGTTTAAGAAATCAAGTTTCCCCACCGAGGTCGAAGACCAAGATGAGCTAAAAATATTCAAAAATATCCAGAGATCTGGGATATTTGTACTTAAAGATCAGGGATATCTTTCACTCCTGATATTGTTGAGTTGTTAACATATGCAAAAATACAGTTTAGACTGTTCTGGTTATATGTATGTATGCCAGGGATGACTTTAAGGATGGAAATTTATTTTAAAATGTAGAAACATTGGCGAATATTATTAATCCTTCATATGTCAATTATAAATGTTTGGCGTTTTTTTTTCGAAAATATTCAAATTTATAATTATTTTATATAGTTCTTATAAAATTTTGGCGATTTTTAAGGTAAGATAATTTTATTCTATAGAATTTGGGTGAATCATTTTTAAAATAGCGAATCTCGTTTTTGGAAAAACCATGGAAAATTAGCCCATGAGCGAAATTTAGCCCCTAAAATTATCATTTTTAAATTGTATGCACATGTTTCTGACCTTATACCTTCATTTCAGCTACCTGTGTGGGGGTTTTATGCAGAGTTTGGTTTCATTTACAACTCACTCGGTTACTTTAGTATGCTCCTAGCTAGGATAGGGTAGGATAGATTAGAAATAGATTAATTTTCTTTCAATACATAGTCTTCATCTACATCTTTTCATTGCATACCCATCCATTATCCACCTTCATTAGTAGACCAGGCCACAACCGGTAAAACCAAAAACCAACAATGACAACCAGGCCAAATTTCGGATGGGTCTCCTAAACCAAATGGTGCATAGTATAGTTGAGATTGTGTACCGGGGAGTACCCCTTACTATTACAGGGCGAAATCTTCCATGCCAACACTTACAAACTTTGTTCTTTGAGGATCTTCTATTCTCCCAAGTTTAAAGTACACTCCATCTCACTTAAATCTAGTCTATTGATTTTTTTTCTTCAAAATTATGTCACAACAAAAAACCTCAACCTCCACACCCCCTTTTTTTTCAAAGATCTCATCAACTAATCTACAACATCTCTGACATTGGCCACACTTTCTTCTTCTAGTTTATATGTGTTCACTACATCTTCTATAACATGTTGTTTATTCTCTATTCATGACTACCCTTCTATGTCTTCTCACCATTTATGTTAATTTCTCTCACTTACAACACTCATTAAAAGTAAGTCATCTTCTCTAAGCCTTCGTCTTTCTTAGTTTTCTCCTAGAGCTTCTCAAACATAGATCTGATACCAAATGGCGAAATCAAAGGCACAATAAACCTAATTCTCTAACACCTCAATCTCTATATATTAAGAATAATGGCCTTCAACATTGATATTAGAACACATATATATTATAGGAAATTAAATGTATAGACAAGACAACATTCAAAATTAGATCATAGGCTTGGGAAAAGGTATACTCAATTTTCTCATTATGAAAAATCAAAATACATGTACAAATTTATAAAATGCACCTTAGCACTCTACTTTGATTCTCAACCAACTCTTTAAACTAATTAACTATCTCTTAGGAATGGTTGTGAACTCACTAACCCAACTCTAATGACAAAAATCTTATGTATTCCTTTAATCATATAATGTCCAGTTCAAAGTTTCTTTGAACTCTTCATCTACTCTATTATCTCTGTGTTCAATTTGTCACTTCAACTTCCACTGGGACTTGTCAACYTCCCTTATGACCCTTTAGCTTCCCTCTACGCACAAATTATCATGTACACATGCCATCATACACTTTCCATGCACATTTTCCTCGCATGCACCTAAACCACACCTAGTGTACCTAACTCCTATTAGGCACTCTCTTTTTATTTGCATTCCATCTACACATGCTCACCTTGCACACTACTTATCGTGTTCTTTTTCTTGTCAGATTTTCATATTGTCTTGATTACATCAATATTCTTCTCTCCTTGTTCTTTTCCATATCATGCCCTCACTTCGATTTTTTTGTGTTCATCTATGTTKCACTTTTTTATGATACATTTATTTGTKTCATACTCACCTGGTACACTCATGGAATTAGTTGCTTCAAATATGATCCTACATCCAATTTCCTTACAACCCTTAAGCTTTGGGATAAAACTTCCCAAAAAGAAAGTGGTTGTTTTTCATAAAAATGAAATTATGCAAATATGTTATTTACATATAAAGAGCATGGTTGTAACTAGGTAATTAATGTACAAGAACAAGATAAACCACATGGAAGACACGRGGCTTCYTAAGGTTGYTTCAAACTCTAGTCGAAACCACTTATGACTCAACTAGTGTTGGCATAMGGATGCCAAGTCTTGGATAAATCATTGGGGTATCAYGGAAGATGTCACTYTATAGARTAACAATAATATCAAAAATATAATCACATCTAAATTTAAGGAGAAATTTCAATGTGATAAAGAACTAGAGGATAAGAGAAAAATAAGGTACTACAAGGAGGAGATCAACCCTAATCTAGAAGATCAATGGTATCTCTTTGTTTCGACTAGCATAAAGAAGAAAATCAACATTACTAAAATAAGAACAAACTCTCACAAGGTCCATAGTGAAATAGGACATTAGAGAGTTCCTAAAACGCCATGGGTCAAAAGAATTTATCAATTAAGTGGGTTGAAGATGAAAAACATTTTCTCTTAAAATGTACTGCATACACCCACATTAAGTCTCAATTTCAAAACATTTGTTACAAAACCTACCTTCTTAACCTTTTAACTCATCGAAACTATGATGTTTTAGGAATACTTCTCTTAAAAAAAATTTAGCATATAAAAAAAATTTAAAAACAAACCAAGTAATTCCTTACCATTTTTTAATATTGATTTTAATGAAAATTAATAACCCCATCATTATTATCATAAACTAACAATTTTATAATAAAATTATTATTCCATAGATTATAATATTAATATTAGACTTTCAAAAAATTACTTAGAGAAAACCACACGCAAGTAATTTTTTAAAAACATTATCATGAAGTTTATTAAAAAAAACATAAAACTACGATTACTTATTAAAATTATTTAAGGAAAAGGACTCAAATATACTTAGTGTGACTTGTGCCGCCAATTATAATATACGGGGACCCTTAATTTGGTACATTGTACCTAGTTTGTTAGGCATCCCCTATGTTGTACTAATAA
>JASDQU010011669.1:382277-404096 GCA_032191745.1 Picea mariana | reverse complement strand
CGTGTCTTCCATGTGGTTTATCTTGTTCTTGTACATTAATTACCTAGTTACAACCATGCTCTTTATATGTAAATAACATATTTGCATAATTTCATTTTTATGAAAAACAACCACTTTCTTTTTGGGAAGTTTTATCCCAAAGCTTAAGGGTTGTAAGGAAATTGGATGTAGGATCATATTTGAAGCAACTAATTCCATGAGTGTACAGGTGAGTATGACACAAATAAATGTATCATAAAAAAGTGCAACATAGATGAACACAAAAAAATCGAAGTGAGGGCATGATATGGAAAAGAACAAGGAGAGAAGAATATTGATGTAATCAAGACAATATGAAAATCTGACAAGAAAAAGAACACGATAAGTAGTGTGCAAGGTGAGCATGTGTAGATGGAATGCAAATAAAAAGAGAGTGCCTAATAGGAGTTAGGTACACTAGGTGTGGTTTAGGTGCATGCGAGGAAAATGTGCATGGAAAGTGTATGATGGCATGTGTACATGATAATTTGTGCGTAGAGGGAAGCTAAAGGGTCATAAGGGAAGTTGACAAGTCCCAGTGGAAGTTGAAGTGACAAATTGAACACAGAGATAATAGAGTAGATGAAGAGTTCAAAGAAACTTTGAACTGGACATTATATGATTAAAGGAATACATAAGATTGTTGTCATTAGAGTTGGGTTAGTGAGTTCACAACCATTCCTAAGAGATAGTTAATTAGTGTAGAGAGTTGGTTGAGAATCAAAGTAGAGTGCTAAGGTGCATTTTATAAATTTGTACATGTATTTTGATTTTTGATAATGAGAAGATTAAGTATACCTTTTCCCAAGCCTATGATCTAATTTTTAATGTTGTGTTGTCTATACATTTAATTTTCTATAATATATATGTGTTCTAATATCAACATTGAAGGCCACTATTCTTAATATATAGAGATTGAGGTGTTAGAGAATTAGGTTTATTGTGCCTTTGATTTTGCCATTTGGTATTAGATCTATGTTTGAGAAGCTCTAGGAGAAAACTAAGAAAGACGAAGGCTTAGAGAAGACGACTTACTTTTAATGAGTGTTGTAAGTGAGAGAAATTAACATAAATGGTGAGAAGACATAGAAGGGTAGTCATGAATAGAGAATAAACAACATGTTATAGAAGATGTAGTGAACACATATAAACTAGAAGAAGAAAGTGTGGCCAATGTCAGAGATGTTGTATATTAGTTGATGAGATCTTTGAAAAAAAAGGGGGTGTGGAGGTTGAGTTTTTGTTGTGACATAATTTTGAAGAAAAAAATATCAATAGACTAGATTTAAGTGAGATGGAGTGTACTTTAAACTTGGGAGAATGGAAGACCCTCAAAGAGCAAAGTTTGTAAGTGTTGGCGTGGAAGAATTCGCCCTGCAATAGTAAGGGGTACTCCCCGGTACACAATCTCAACTATACTATGCACCATTTGCTTTAGGAGACCCATCCAAAATTTGGCTTGGCTACCATTGTTGGTTTTCGGTTTTACAGGTTGTGGTCTGGTCTACTAATGAAGGTGGATAATGGATGGGTATGCAATGAAAAGATGTAGATGAAGACTATGTATTGAAAGAAAACTAATCTATTTCTAATCTATCCTACCCTATCCTAGCTAGGAGCATACTAAAGTAACCGAGTGAGTTGTAAATGAAACCAAAATTTGCATAAAACCCCCACACAGGTAGTTGAAATGAAGGTATAAGGTCAGAAACACGTGCATACAATTTAAAAATGATGGATTTAGGGGCTAAATTTTGCTCATGGGCTAATTTTCCATGGTTTTTCCAAAAACGAGATTCTCTATTTTAAAAATGATTCGCCCAAATTCTATAGGATAAAATTATTTTACCTTAAAAATCACCAAAAATTTATAAGAAATATATAAAATACTTATACATTTGAATATTTTCAAAAAAAATATCGCCAAACATTTATAGTTGACATATGAAGGATTAGTAATATTTGCAAATGTTTCTACATTTTAAAATAAATTTCCATCCTCAAAATCATCCCTGGCATACATACATATAACCAGAACAGTCTAAACTGTATTTTTGCATATGTTAACAACTCAACAATATCAGGACTGAAAGATATCCCTGATCTTTAAGTACGAATATCCCAGATCTCTGGATATTTTTGAATATTTTTAGCTCATCTTGGTCTTCGACCTCGGTGGGGAAACTAAATTTCTTAAACATGTGGTACACATCGCCCCACTTGAGTGTGTCTCCATCCTTTTACAAGAGTTTGAAGATGTCATCATATGTGGCTCCAACTACATCTAGTTCATCATGGTTCTATCGACTATTGCCAGAGGCTCCTGTGACAGATACCTTGCTTGCTGCTTTTTTGGGGGGGGCATATTTGAACCTGAAAGGGAAAGGTGGGATTAGTGTGGCGATTAAAATCACAAATGATATCAAATTTTATCTAGGTATTTTCAGATACCTGGGGATTCACTTGAATTGATGCTTGGTGGGAGATCATCATCCAAAGATGATAAAATGATAGCAGGCATGGTTAGTAGTTTGGTGAAAATCAGAGAGGAAAATGGCTTAAAGAATGGATTAGAAGTTGAAATCAGACAAGTTAATGTCAAATTCTCCTATTTTAACAACAAATCTCCTGAACTCCATCGACCAAGTTGACACAAAACAATTTGATTGCTATCGTTAAAGTTGGTGTGAAAGGCAGTGAAAATCATCGATGGAGTTAACTTGAAAGGATATGATAAAGGTTGGGGACTAATCAATGAAGTTAAGTTTAAATCCTTTGATGTGATCAAAGGATTTAACAAGAAACACTCTGATCGGATTATATAAATGGAGAAGACAGGGCCAACTTCCCTACAGTTGACCAGAGAGATTAATGATAAATCTGTCGACGAATTCACGCTAAGTGTTATTTCAAGGTTTAATCTAATTTCGAATTCAACACTTCTATTGGTGGGGAAATGATCTTGTAGATAATATTTGGATCAATTTTGAAGCCATCACCATTTTGGAGGCAAGGCACTAGAGTTGGGAAGTTGGGTTTAGGGAAATGGTTATACAAGCGATGTTAATGCTTACTGGCATAACGAGATGGTGATAGGTGTTGACGCTTGAATATGTTAGAACCAAAACGACAACCTCACGAGGATGCAAATCCCCCTTCATTTTTAGAGAGGTAGTACTCCTCTTTACTTTAATATTTTCTTGGAATTCTAGATATTCAGAATATGGGACTTTGCAGAAATTCGTCGTGGTAATCAAAGAAATATAAAGATTACAAGAAAATAAAAGGAAAATGTTTTTATTTTCTTTTTTAAAGAAAGTCCCTGAGAATGGACGGACCAGGAATCACATGCATTCAAACATTTAAAGAAAATAAGAAAAATTTCCTCACATCCACCATAGTTTAAAATAAAGATTTTTGATCACATAAAAATAAAAAGAAGATGGTCCACATGCATAAGAGAACTTTAACAGAGTGAACATGGGAAACTCAAATAAAGATAATGATAGATCAACCTCAAATACTTTATATTCAAAACTCAGGCTTACAAAGTAGAGTCGAGATTGTTCCTGAAGTAGCTCTCTTGAAATTTCTAAAAAATATATAGTCTGTTACATATTCTTTGAAATTTAAAATGTGTTTGTCTTAAAGATTGGGATTGGGGCTCCCACGGACCATAAAGAAAATATACAAAAGAATGAAGCTTTTAGAAGGAAGATGGTGGATAGTAATAGAACAACAATACTTGGTAAGAAGAAAAGAGAGGTTATCGATCTTCGATTAAACCTTTCTATTCAAAGAAGCAGAATAACTGGATGAAGGACTTGATAAAGAAAGAAAGATGTGATTAACGTAAACTTACTATGATGGTCTCTCGTGTATTCACTTGCTTGTTGGTGTCCTTTTATTGTCTTTATTAATGGTTACAGGAACAGTCTCAATTGTTTCTTTTCCCTTGGTGGTCAATTTTTCGATCACTTTCTTAAACCATTCTTCAATATAACTTTTCATTCGTGCCACATTGATTTCATGCTAGATTTTGATGTTGAACATATCTCCCTCCAAGTCTCTTAGATCAAAGTGAAATTCCATGTAATGCTTCTTTAATGTCCTGATTTTTCACAGAGTAGTCCACTAGCCAATTGTCTATGTCGTCCTCATCATATTCAAGTATACCTCAGAAATTTTCAATTGACAACCCTTTAAAAATGTCAACTTGTTCTTCAAATTGTTGCTTTGTGAGGAATATCGAGTTCAGAATTAGTTTGGGGTCTTGTACGTCATTATTACTTCAGGCTAAGTCTATTTACATGATCCTCTTGAATAATTCTTCCCTCTTTGATATAGCTTGGTTGCATGCTTGAACAATATTATTCAAGTTTATTATCTTCTCTTTCCAACACACGTTCAACTGTTTTGTCCGGATTTGAGAGGGAAGATCCTCCTCTCTTCTCCTCAGTTATATCATGTTGGAAACTCTCTTTCCAAAGGGTAGTACAACATCAAGGTAAAAACCTTCTTCACTTTTCAGGTCATCTTGCAAATACTCGTGGAAGGCATGCACCCTCGATAAAAAATAAGCAATGTTTTTTGAAGTTTCTGAAGCCTATGTGATCAATGCCATTATTTTCTTAATATTTATCCACATAGCTCCTGGCTGATGTAAGTAAGCTTGAGGATCCTTTTAATTTAGTAGCGTTTATGGTGGGTCCAACGATTTTCAAAGGATTGGAAAGAAGTGGAAGAGGCATTAAGGTATATTCTAGTTCCTTGATCCTTTCTTTTAACTTTGTGTTTTCCGCTTCAAGACCACCAATGGAGTCATCTAGTGCATCGTTGATTTCTCTATGAATTCTAGAAATCCGGGAAGGCCATATATCTCTTAAGTCAACCCATGAACAATATTTTCCTTTCTTATTCTTCACATCACTTTTCTCAATAATTAATTTATTGGATTCCCTGTCAAACACAACACTCTGAAAAGAAAATGACTCTTCTTCATTGAAGGTCTCATTCTCAATGACTTCCAATGATGGATTCTGGTGGGCCATGTTCCCTAGATGATCCAGTGGGGATTTTTTTTTCTCGATGTACGCCTCGAGCTCCATATCTTTAGGGGAGAATCTATTGATGTCACTCTCTATGTGCTGGTCTTCTTCCTCTTTCACGACATTTTTCCTCTTTTTTCTCAGAGGAATATTGTATGAGCTCTCAATTTTTCCTAGAGGGGGATTCTTTTCTCCTACGTCGCCTGAACTATTTATGGTCACTTTTCTATATGGGTGGGCCACTGGAGCATTGCTCCAAGATGTTGTAGTCTTATGAGTAATAGTCGGGGACTGGGCACTCTTCTCACTGGGACCATTTCCTTTCTACTTGTTAAACTCATTGGTATTGAGTATCGTTTCCAAGTCACCAACATTGTGACTAGGAGTGCCTAATTTATTATCTTCTTCTTCACTCATAATAGTATGGATAAATGAATTTTTGAACCCTACTGCTAGCATATGTTCCGCAAAAATTCTGTTAGGGTCAAAATCTTTTATCTTTTCAACATATTTGAGATTCATATTGTGGAAGTGGTTTGCAAATTCATCGATTTTGTTTATATTCTTGAATATAAAGTCCCCAATTTTTCAAGGCAAGGGTATGAATTTTTTTTTTTTTGTTTCTCATGAAAATAGTGTAGACATAAAGTATACTTCCTTGTGATGTTAGTAATAAAAATTTTATTAGATACATGGCATGGAAGAAAGGAGGGATTTTCCTTAGAACCAAAAATCCTAATAACGTTGTTATTTTCCATTTGCTCCAACGTCCCCTTTTTATCCAAAAATTTACTTTCCTGGATGGATATTCTGGGGGTATCCTTTCCAAACAACAATCCTTTAAAAACTGATGCAATCATTGAAAAATTCATAGAAATGAAAAGAATCTTTGTGTCTCCACAATGCTTGGTAGTGGAAGGTAACTAGGTCAAGTTCAAAGTTCACCCTCTTACATATAGACAATTTAGGAAATTGATAGCAATATGCTATCGCAAACACCAAATAAGAATCCATAAAGAATTTCTTGTCCTTTTTGTATTGTGACAATTGGGAAGAGATTTCAATGGAAATCGATTTTCCCCAATCGAATATAGCTTTCTCTTTGAAAGAATCATACGAGAAATGTTGGTGGTACTCCTGTCACCCTGGTGAACAACCAAGCAATTTCCCGAAAGGGATTTTTGAACGAATCAACCTGCAACATGGTAATGTATTCAGGGACAACTGCATGATTTTCCAAGAACTTAGGCAATAAGTCCAGGCCATTGTCATGCTTTTTTAGGAAATCCCTGCAATCTTCTCCTTTGAAATTAAGTGTTGGCTCAGGGATCTTCAACATTTTACAGAACACTTGAGGTGAAAGAGAGATGGGAGAATGGTATTGAAGTTGAATAATCCGCTGACATGGTATATATTTCTCATCACACCATGCAACTAGTTCCTTGCAGTCAAAAATCTCAAGGACACACCCTGCAAAAGCAATTTCAGACATCCAGATCACTTCCTTCTGAGTAGAAGGGGATGATTAGTAAGAATACACTCTAGACCATTGAAAGTTCTGGTCCTCACGCCCAAAGATATTCAAAGTATCACTGCAGAACTATTGTCGAGCTGTTGCTGCCATAAGTTGACGAGAGTGTTCCTTTAATCCAACTAATATTTGCAATGAGTGCTTGAGAGAGATAACAATAATATAATCTTCTTCAAATCGTACTTTAATGCAGTTTAATGAGAAATATCCTCGAGATGTTCGTTTATTAATGAAGATATTTATGGAAACTGCATGATGAGTTAGTAGCATTAAACCATTCTTAAATTCGTATTGGGAAAAGCACGAGGATGGAAGGGACAAACGAGAGCAATTAGGATTTGAGAATTTTTTTGAACCTGCCAACCCGGGAACTCGTGATCCCGTGGTTGCAAAAGGTCGAAAATAGGCTAAGTGTTGCTATGTGGTCAGCCAAACTCAATATAGGAGTATGGATGGAGATGAAGATCCACGAGTCCACGAACCCATGAACCCGTCGTTTTGAAAAATGACTAAGTAAAGTAACTAGAAAGGGAAAAGAGAAGGGAGAAAATAAAAGGGGAAATGAGGGTAGGTATAGAAGAGGGAAAAGAAAAGGAAAAAAGGAGTTGGGAAAATAGAAAGGGGAGGGAAAATTTAGAAGTGAGAATTGATCTCAACAATAGGGCAAGCGAACAAGGTTCAGTTTAAGAGGATTCAAGGTGATACTGAATAGAAACCTAGGGTTGTAATAGGGTGAGTGGTCGAGAGAGTTTGACGCAACATTTTTGAGGTGAACTAGGGTTTTCGTGCTACGAAAAACATAAACCAACAGTAGAAAATATAGTACTAACCCTATAAGGGAAACCCTAACTCTAAAATGAAACCAAAAGGAGGATCGAGGGCTTACTTGTTGATTTAGTGACACATGTCAAGAAAGTTAGTTGGGGGTGAGGAAACTCTAAGCTCATGGTTTGACGACTTGAGACATATTCTCTTCCTTCAGTGATCCACAAGATAATACAAACCGAGAGGTCAATTGCCTATATATAAAAGTTCAGGTGAGCTTAAGCATTAAATGCGGTGGGTAAGATTTTGGTTAGATCGAAAGAGTCATCTTATAGTCCTCTGTTGTACAATGGATGACTTCGTGGGAAGTCTGATGTGCATCGGAGGACTTAACACAAAAGGTTTCGGGGTCAATCGGAGAATATGGAAACAAATCCTCCGATGAAATCAGAGGAGTTGACGCTAACTCCTCCAATTTCATCGGGATTTGCGAGTAACTTGGGAAATGGAACGGCCGATCAGAGGGGGAAGAAAGAACTCATTGAAGCTCATTGGTGGAGTTAGGAGGAACTCCTCTGATATACATTGAAGGAGTTGAAGATAACTACTCCATTGTACATTGGATATGTTTCGATTAACTTTCCCGAAAATCCAAAAAGATAAAAACTTGAAAATTTCTAAGTGCTTTTGATTTGAAGGATGTGAAATTAGGAATGTTGAGACAAGCTTTATGGAAAGATGAAGAAACTAATGAAAGGAGTTTTCAACATAAAAAATACAAGAAGCCCCATTTTCTTGAAAAGATTTTACAAATAGATTACAAGAAAATGGAGGATTATAGTGCCTAGCATAACAGTAAGCACCAAGTTTAAAAGACATGTTGTAATCTAACAAGATTTTGTCCAATGAAAGAACATTAAAAAAGGTAAAGAGAAAATTTGAAGCTAGAGTAATATGGTCACAAAGCTTTGAGAAATTTTTTTGAATGAAAATTGCAAATAAGCATTATTTTGGAAGTTACATAATTTGAGAAAAAAACATAAAGTGCATAAGGGTACACTAGGAAAGTCTACAAAATATCCATCACATGAAGCATGAAAATTATGAATATCAATGAGTATAAAAATATATGAATTGTTTAAATTTTTTAATTCAATATGAAATCTATGTATATAATATACATCTAGGTGAAAAGAAAGCATACCAACTTAGTGTTAAAGGTAGTATAAAAATGAGGTTTAAGATGCACATAATAAGAAGACAAATGAAAATTAGATAGAGGTTGAGGTATAGTTAATGGTAATGAAGGTTATAAAGGAAAAAGGAAGAGTATATAGTGGTTGTATAAAAAAATTATATCAATATAATTGGATATAAAAGTTATTATATCAATATACTTGTGAAGATAAAAATCATTATATCAATATAGATCAATATAATATCAATATTCCCCGGATGGGGTGACACGAGGTTCTACGGCGACAGTTGGATTAGCACTCAGCCCGGGCATAAATGCCGATGGCCGCCACCCACAAGTCTGCATTAACGATGGTGGACGACCATAGCTGCAGATATACGACGGAGGGACTCCTTCCTCACGCGACCATTTACGCCCACAACGCACTCAGCATGAAAGGGGTTAAGGGCGGACAAGTGACCTCGGCTTCTGGTTATTTTCTTTCTTATGTGCCCGGACAGAGCGGGACTGCTCCTGCTTTGGCTCTGCTTTTCTCTTGGACGCTCTGGTGCAGTCCTGCACTCCTCTCGTCCTAGCTCACTACCTTTTCGTTGCATTTTGGTAAGGATTGTCCGAGTATTTTGTCTTTGTGTATGCCAAGACAGAGTCGGTCTGCTCATGCTCTGTACCTGTAACCGCTTATCAGCTTATCATTGCAACCGGTCTGTACATTCACTCATTCCCCAGATACTATGGTTAGAAAGAGAGGCAAGCCTCACCGTGGCTCGGCCTGGAATGCCCATAAGGTGCAGCAGCGATGAAAAGAGCAATTGGAACGCGCTCTGGCTCTGGAAACCTCCATGCTTCGGAAGAAAGCTCGGGCTGAGAAATTGGCGTTGCTCGCCACCATTGCTGAGTCGGGAGCTGGCTGTAGTTGAGAAGCCACGACAATTAAGCTGGGAGACCGGTAGGAGGCTGGGGCTGAGGATGCGTTTCCCACTTGTTTCGTGGTGGAAGACCCATTCATGGAGGACTTGTCGACTACAGAGGAGCCCCGTGCCATTGAGGCGACTCACCGGGAGGAAAGCAGACCCAATTTGGCACAGGAGGACGATATCCCCGGCTGCATTGTTGAAGAAATCCCCTGGCCGAGCGAAAACAATCCCACCAGCCACGACATGCAGGTAACTGGAGCAGAGAGGAAGGCTGCAGAGGATGATGCAGAGTAGAGGGAGTTCGACGCTGGATTTGGAGCGACAGTGGAATCGAGGAATGTTCCCCTCAGTGACGTGGGTGGCGGTATGCATGGCTCTCTCCTTCGTGCAGAACACCTGGCTCTGGTGTTTGACCTCTGAGGCCACATGTCTGACCTGGAGCATCGGGCTCTTCTCATGGGCCAGTGCCCGGACTTGCTCCTCGATGCATATTCCAATGTTCCAGCTCAGCGGAAGTGCCCCCTCTACGTGCAGGCATTTGCCATCCCGGCTGGGTCCACGTGGCAGACTGGCGAGGACGACAGGTCACCTGGTACCTAGTTTTTTATGCTCTCTTGGTTCTTAGTCTTATTGTGTTACTATTCTATGTGCATTTGGACTATAGACATCTGTCCTGGTTTCCTCCGGGCAGGACATATGCTACTTTCTGTCCTGTTTTATCATGATACTGCTATTTGCTCTCCACCTATGCTGGTTTTCGGTAATCGGAAGCATTTTTGGTGACATTAGACCTATACCACTGTATATTCTGTCAAAGTTTTTTGTTAATCTAATATAGCAGGTTCCACTTTAAAAAAAGAAAAAAAAATTATAATATCAATATATGTGTGAAGATAAAAGTTTTAGAATATTTATAAAAATAATGTGTATATATAAATAAAAATTATATCAATATAATTGAATATAAAAGTTATTATATCAATATACTTGTAAAGATAAAAATCATTATATCAATATATATGCGAAGATAAAAGTTTTAAAATATTTATAAAAAGAAATGTGTATATATAAATAAACTAAAAACTCAATTAAAATATCAAAAAATATTTAAATATTAACATACAATTATAGTCGTAATAAAACATCAACAATACTTATTAATATTTTCTTCCACAATAATAATTACTCTCCTACATTTTCAATATGCAATATGGTATTTTTTTCCATAATAATAATAATTGTATTTTTTTCCATAATAATAATAATTTTATTGTATTGTTAATATGAGATCTTATCATATTTAACACCATTACGTATTATGTGAATTAGAAACGACATCCCCTTCCTTTGTCCTTACAATGCCAACACAATGAATAGTTTTACATACCATGTTCATCCTTTGATTAATTTTACTTGGATGGTGCATGCGTTGTTGTTATGTATATTCAGTGCCCCTCATTAATTTACTAAAGAGAATATTTGTAGCTAAGGTCTTGAATCTATCTCAATCTTAGGGGTTTCAAAAGGTGTTATAACTTATGTTAGGAAGAAAACTCTACCGACTGACATGAAACTTAGAAACACATATACAAGAATTTTCAAAGAGTTGGAAGCCTTTCACTCTTTTTTCCCCTTCCATGTTCTTCATCACAACAACTTCAATGTTGATTTCCAAGCTAATATGGTTATACAAGATGAAATAGGCACTCTCTAGGTCAATGGAAAGGCATCCCTCTAATTCATTACTCAATGTTTTTCATGGTTATCCTCATTGTTTTGATGGTAGGTCTCTTGTGGGACACCGAACTTTCCACCTTATCCTTTGAATGTTTTGTAACTCGATTTTCCCCCTCCATTTCAACCGCAATCCTAGATTTGATGTTTGGGATCTATGCTTTGAAAACATTGCACTTTTATATGCACACAAGAGAATATCTCAATGCATTGCGATGCACTTATTCATCCCAAATCTCTGTTGTGTATTCCCATGGGAGCCCTACTTTGTTGAAGTGGACTTTTATGACATTCTTGGGATCGCTCCTTCATAACCGCTCTTCTCCAAAATGGTAAGACAACAGAGTGTTTACCTCTTCTTGAGATTGCTTGGTGTTTTAAAATAAGTAGGTGCCTAGATATAGTGGTAGTGTTGGCCATATTGATTTCTTGCCTCGATATAATATCCCCCATTGCATGGATTATAGTTTGATATGTTATTTCTTGGAGCACTAATTTGTCAGGAACGAACCAATAATGCAGTTGAGGGGGCTTCATAGTGTCGAACTGTTATAGGAAAATCCCCCTGCGGACAAGTGGATTTCCTCTTCAACCCTAAATTTCCAAGATCAAGACAGAAAGGTGCTAACTTTGGTCACTGACATCCTTTTAAACCTAGCTAAGTCAATCAAATAGAGAAAAGGAAGAAGAATGTACCTTTTTGTCGATGTTTTTCCTTGCCCAGTCCAAGTTGAGCCTTGATCCCCAAGCTTTTCAACAAGTCCTGCAATCTAATAAAAACAAAGACAAAACAACTTCCTATTCTACCATGATTAATTCAAAACACAACCTTGAAAGAAATAGGCTAAGCACATGTATTAATGAGAACTAGATAGAAATACTTATAGACCTTTGATGAAGTTGCAGCAACCTCTTCCATCTCTCCTTGTCCAACCCCTTGCTCAAATAATCCACAATCAAAATGAATATGCTTTATTGATTATCTCCCTTATGAGATCATAAGTTTGATGCCTTCAATGTCCTCTAATACCACTTCTCATGAGATCATAAGTTACGTATCTCTCCATTTCTCCATCCTTATTTCACCATGAGAAGGCCTCCTTATATAAGCTTGGAGAGACCCAACCACCTTAGAGATTCTTGGGATAGGTTGAGGATCCTTCTCCATCAGTTGTGGATATTCCCTAAGATCCAGCCTTGACCTCATATTCGAATCCAACCAACTCCAGAGATGAGGGGGATTTTTCCCTGATTTTCCTCAACATCCCAAGATTTCCTCAAACAGCCCAACACTCCCCCAGAATGGGGCATAGAGTGTTGCAACAATCCCCTAAAGGAGAGCTGGCACTCCATGATAGTGGGTAGCGGAGAGCTATGCAAAATTTCCTTAAAAAATACCAGTGCTCCCCCAGAAGGGTGCACAGAGTGCTAGAACACTCCCCCAAAGAATGGTAGGGAGCACTGGCACTCCCTGATAGTGGGTAGGGGAGCACTGGCCTTCAAAATTCATTTTTTAGTGGGTTTTTTCATGGAAAAATCTTTGTACTCTTCATCAGATGATTTCTCCTTCTTAAACCAGTCTTTGATGGTGTCTTCAAGTGTTCCTTGTGATGTCATTCGAGATACAACATAAACAAGATGACTGTATGATGTATGTGACACTTGCGACACTTGTAGCCAAAATGAGACACTTGTGACACTTGTAACAATGACAATAGGTCATCATTGAAGTGAGTAATTTTGATGTGTAACACAAAAAATGTTGTATAGGTTCCATGTTCCATGAGATACCAATTCTTGAATCTTCTTATGATGGTTATTTCCTTATTGGTCATGCATGGGGGCATTCTGTAAAATATGAATTTGTATAGGGGGATAATAAGTGTTCACATATCTTATAATATTCTATGCGATACTTGTGCTCCCATATAATTTTGTAGTATATGTGGATTGTTGGCACTAAGGGATGCCATTTCCATTCCATCCTCAGGTACTGATGGGATACACACATAATGTACAGAAGATATGAGGACATATGAAAAGTTGGGAAGGTACCGAGATGGGACTTCGTGACTGTGGTGAGTGCCACGGTTAGATGTTTTGATCAAATGTTGTCCCAATTGAACAATAGTCCCTCATCTATGCAATAATAGATCAAAGTCATGCACGATAGGGAGAAATGAGATGCGTCTGGATCACCGTACAACTGGCATAACATAGCCACCATGTACTAATAGGGTAACCTCAAGGATATTGTGGGGTAACCTCCCTTGGTCCTATGCTTGAACTGTTTATTAGGTTTGTACCACTTGGGGTGTTAGGAAACGAGGAACACTTCCATTCTAAACCTATATGTTATCACCAAAACATTGCTCATACAAATGCATACAACCGATGAACAAAAAATCAACACAAACACAATAGACAACCAATAATTACAGGAGGATCTCAATCAAGATTGGCTAGATAGTCACAAAACTATAAAAAAAAGATCCTGATTTTTTGTGCACATTCAACAAATATATCATGCGCATATCCACGTGGCTAACACGATGTACAATGCACATAGTGAGTGGTACGCATGACTGACAATTGAAGAGCCCACATGGATGCGCAAAATGAAGCATTCATGATTTTGGTCGAGCCTCAACCACTTCTAGGATGAAGTGGGTCTCGACCATACCCCAAAATCTCCCCAAAATTCTACCTTGGGATCATTGAAAGGATGGGAGGTACCTTCAAAAGCCTCCCCCTTCACATTGGAAACTAGTTGTGAAATATCTAGCAATCCTCCTATAAATAGAGGATCATTGTATGCAAAAAGAGAGGAAGTTTATTGTAGTTTTATGTTGTTCAAATATTCTTGGAGAAACCATTTCCTCTCTCAAGAAAAATTTGAGCAAGTATAGCAAAGGAAATCCTTTCCACCTCTTGGGAAGCCTTTCCATACATTTCTTCACCATTGTCAAGTTAGAATAGGAGAGTAGATGTGTTATCTTGAGGGATTCAAGGGCCCTCCCTTAGAAAGAATAGGGGATTCACAAATCAAACATTTCTCCTCTTGGTGTTCTCAAATTAAGAAGACTAGTGTCTATTCGATACCAACCCTTTGTGTTCAATATTTTGCATCTCTTGTTGATAGTTGTTTAACTCATGTTTCTTTGTTTATTTTCTTTTTCTTTGATATCTATTTCATTGTTTGCAGGCCTACTAACCTGCTAATCATTGTTCTGTGTTGTTTATCTAGTCCAACTAAGTAATCAAGGGTGCTCTTTTTTCTCACCCAAGTGAAAAAATGAACCCAACACTAGTAGAAGTGAGGAAGAAAGATTTAAACAAAAAAGTAAATGACAGAGAAAACACACAGTACAAAGAGATTTTACCCTGGAAACCCAAACAGGAAAACCAACATTCCTTGAGCATCTTTCTCTCTTGTTGTCTTATTCATTAAAAATAAAAGGTTACATGCCTAACCTTGGTCTACAACTAAGACACAATCAACATCATATCTTCTTTCTTTACAAAGGAACAACCTTGTAGCCAATTCAACTTACATATGCATGACCAACCACCTCTACGATTATTGATTAGAAATCAGCGTTTACAAAATTACAACACACCTTCTTTATAGGATTTACAGTAGGAAAAACCCTAAATAAAGGTGCCCAAAGACGGTTACAGAGACATGCAAATCATTGGCTACAAATCTCGTGAATCTCAGGATTTTGTTATAGTCGACTACTAGTTGGCCATCATTTGGTCTTTAGTCGGTTTGCACATGCATGCTTGTCGACCTATTATTGGTTGACATCTTTGACTTGTTTTTGATGTATTCGAGATCTACTTTACTTGGTTGAACCACATCGACCTTTGACTTGTTGTAGATGTCTTTGAATTCAAATTTACCTAGTCGAACCACCTTGACCTTCGAGTTGTTGTCGATTCCTTCGACTTTGAATGTCAGTGGATCCACCTTGACTAGAATTTCAGTGCAAAGAACATAACAACCCAACATTCTCCCACTTTTTTTTTTCTTTGTTGAAACCAGGATATTTCTAAGATCTCATTCACAGACCTAGGGAATCAATGCCCATTGCCTCTCTATACCAAGAGAACTTCACAACACTCATAGACTTGGTTAAAGAGTCTGTTATGTTTTCCAATGTGTCTACTTTCTCTAGCAACACCTTGTTTCTTTCCACCATGTCTCTCACGAAATGGTATTTTACATAAATGTGCTTAGTCTTAGAATGACAAGTTGGGTTCTTTCCTAGGAATATTTCACTTTGATTGTCACAACTTATATTCATAGCTCTCTGCTCAAACTCGATTCTTGAACAAAACCTTTGCATCCATACTTCTTGTTTACTTCCATGAGTTTATACCATGTATTCATATTCTATTGTTGAAAAGGCTACAACCTTTTGTCACATACTCATCCAACTGATTTCTCCGCCAAAACTTTTGAACACATATCCATTGGTCGACCTTTGTCGATCCATATCTCTAGCCTAGTCAGTGTCGACAAATACATGTACATTTAATTCACTGTCACCTCCATGATTTCCTTGGTAGCATATAACATAATCATTTGTGCCACACAAATACCTGAATACTCTCTTGACAGTTGTCCAATGCTCCTTACCAGGTGTCAACATGTATCTACTCAACACTCCCACTGCATGGGAAATGTCTGGTCTAGTGAAGACCATCACATACATTATATTACCAAAAAAACTTGCATAGGGAACACATGCCATGTCCTCTATTTCTTCATGTGTCCTTGGAAACTTTTCAACAATTAGCCTTGCTCCCACAGGAATTGGCACCTTCACAGGTTTGTAATCTTGCATGTTGAAATGTTTCAAGACTATTTCAATATAGTTCTTCTGGCTCAACTAGATCTTTCTAGATGCATGATCTCTCTGTATCTTCATTCCCATAATTAAGTTTGTTGCACCGAGATATTTCATGTTGAACTTGGAGGATAGTTGCATCTTCACCTCCTTTATTGCATTCGTGTTGTTTTTAATCAACAACATGTCATCGACATACAAAGCTACGTATATGAAATATCCACCTTTTTCTTTGGAATATATTCAATGATCAACTTTGCTTCTCACAAACCCTAAACTAAGGATGTATGATTCGAACTTTTGGTCCCACATCCTTGGTGATTACTTTAGAACATAAAGGGATCTTTTCAGTTTGCATACCAAATATTTATTTCCCTTTACTACAAATCCTTCAAGATTTTTTATGTAGATTTCTTATTCCAAGTCCCCATGTAGGAACATTGTCTTTACATCCATCTGTTCTATTTCTAGATCAAATTTTGCAGCTAGAGACATTAGTACTCTAATTGAAGTAAATTTTTCAACAGGGGAAAAATTCTCACCGAAGTCAACTCCTTCGACTTCAGAATATCGTTTCGCTACAAGTCAAGCTTTGAATTTATCAACTTGACCTAGTGCATTCATCTTCTTCTTAAATACCCATTTTCTACCGACATGATTTCTTCCACTAGGTAATTTTACTAATTCCCGTGTCTCATTCTTGTGCAAGGATTCCATCTCTTTGACCATGGTGTCCTTCTAGATTTTTACCTCTACTGAGTCGATTACCTTTCGACCGACTTGGGCTCATTGTTGGTGGTATTTAACATGAATGTAGATCGAAATTCGGGCAGACTATACTTTTCAAATATTTTTCTTACTCATTCTGAACTCCTTACAACTGGGGCTGGTTGTTCCACCTATTATTCTGATTTAGTCGACTCATCTGAATTGTCTTCTTTGTTCCTTAGTTCAAACCACACCTTCTATGGATTATTATTTGTTTGAACAATTTCTTTAGGCTCGGACTTACTTCAGAATTCTCTTAATACCACATCTCGACTATACATTATTTTCCCTGATGCAGGATCCCAGAGCTTATATCCTTTCATTACTTCTTTGTATCCAATGAAAATACACTTGAATTCCTTCTTGTCCATATTTCTCCTCGTTTCCTTGGGAACACTCACAAATGCATCACATCCAAATACTTTTCGATGTGATACCAAAGGATTATTACCATACCATACCTCAAGTGGATTCATATTGAATATCGTCGACGAATGAGACATATTCAATAGATAGTTTACAGTGTTGACTTCCTCTGCCCATAATTCTTGTGCGAGCCCAACACCACTTAGCATGCTCCTTGCCTTTTCCATCAATGTTTTGTTCATTCTCTCAACAAATCCATTTTGTTGTGGGTTATATGGTGTGGTATTTTGGCGTGCTATGCAACATTTCTTGCATAACTGATTAAATTATTTTCCACAAAATTCACCACCATTGTTATTTCTCAACACCTTAATCTTCTTCTCTGTCTAGTTTTCTACAAGGGATTTAAACTCTTTAAATTTCTAGAAAACATCTACTTTCTTCCTCAGGAAATGTATCCATGTCTTCTTGGAAAAATCATCTATGAAGGAGACATAATTTAGGTATACACCAAGTGAAGGCACTGAAACAGGGCCAAACACATCACTCTGAACCAACTCTAGAATCCCCTTTTCCCATGTCACTCCATATGGAAACCTCACCCGACTTTATTTTCCATATATACAATGTTCACAAAAGTCAACTTCTAAATTACATTCAGGAAAATATTTGACCATACCTTTGTTATTCATAGTTGGAAGTCCCTTTTATCCAATATGTCCCATCATATCATGCCATAACATGGTCTGGTTGACACTATGATGACTTGTCAATTCGGTTTGAATTGACTCATCCCGATTTGAGTCAACTTTAGGAACATCAATGTTGTTTCATCTAGTCGAGTCGACACTCCATAATAAATTGTATAGGGTTCCAATATGATCTCCTTTCATTAAGACCATCACACCTCTAACCATCTTGTATGAATCCTTTTGAAATAGAGTGTGCATGCATGCATCACTCATATTGCTAACATATATCAGGTTACTTTTCAAACCAGGAATGTGTAGCACACTTATAAGGGCTCTACTCCTCCCATCCTATAGTATCAATCGAAATCTTCCTCGTCCAACAATTTTGGTTTTCAATTCATCCCCCAAGAACACATATTGTTCATATTCGCAGAACCATTCTCTATGTGGTGTCCTATGATAGGATTCTCCTAAGTTGATAAACCAACCATCTTGATCCAACTGTCTACTGGTTGACGCCAGGTACACATTGCCTGCCTTATCTGGAGTCGGCTTTTTCTCAGTCAACTGATTCTCATCATATCCTTTACTGACTTCCATTTCCTTCGATTTGTAGTCCATTTTGTAATGCCCAGCTTTACCACATTTACAACATATTCTCATCGAATAAATGAGGGATTTAGATCTACCCTTCAACTTAGACTTTAGACCAAAGAATTTTCCCTCATCTCTCTCAACTGGTTGACCTCTCACCACTAATGAATCTTTGGTCGATCCTTCCATGTTCTTCCTTCTCATTTCTTCTGGCAGTAGATATGTAACCACATATTGTAGTGCTAATGTGGTTTTATCACTCCTTATAGCCACGACTAAGCTATCCCTAGAGTCTGAAAAAGAAAATAATAGGATAATATAATTCTCCTCTTCAGTGATTTTAATATCTGTAGAAGATAACTGACTTATAATGGTATTAAACACATTTAAATGATCAGTAACTAAAATTCCATCACTCATCCTTAGAAGATACAATTTCTTTCTGAGAAACAACTTATTTACCAAGGATTTTGACTAGTACAATATTCCCAACTTGTCCCACAGTTTCTTGGACAAATCTTCACTTGAGACATTCAGCAGTATCGAATCTAAAAGACAAAGTGGAATTGTACTCCTCACCCTTCTCTTGAGTTTCTCCCATCATCTGTCAACAGACCTTTCAGAATGGTAACTGGGCATATTGTTGTCCATTATTCTCAATATATAAGGAAATATTCAATTTTAACCTTCCAATGCTCAAAATTCCGGCCATTGAATTTTCCGATCTATATTCTCGAGCTACTCACCATTCTTTAACACAATCTTTAAAAAAAATTGACTTACGACTTTTACTGAACCTAAGGTTTAGCTTATATCCAAGGCTATTAAACCAATCTCTTATACCACATGTTAGGAAATGAGGAACACTTCTACGCTAAACCTAGTAGAAGAGAGGAAGAAATATTTAAACATGAAATTAAATGACAGATAAAACACACAGTACAACGAGATTTTACACTAGAAACCCAAACAGGAAAACCAACATTCCTTGAGATTATTTCTCTCTTGTTTTTTTATTCATTCAAAATAAAATTTGACATTCGTAACCTTGGTCTACACCTAAGACACAATCAACATCATACCTTCTTGCTTTACACAAGAACAACCCTATAGAAAATTCAACTTACATCTACATAACCATCAACCTCTATGGTTATAGATTACTGATTATCCTTTACAACATTACAACATTCCTTCTTTATAGGATTCAAAGTAGGCAAAAACATAAATAAAATGTTCCCAAATATGTTTACATATCCATGCAGATCATTGGCTACAAATCCCATGAATCTCGGGATTATGTTACAGTTGACTACTAGTTAGCCTTCATTCAGTTTTCAGTCGATTGTCACATGCCTGGCGATTGACCTCTTATCAGTTGACCTATTTGAATTGTTGTCGATGTCTTCAACTTAGAATTTGCCCATTCGAATCTGTTATAGCACAAAATTTAGGTTGGGAAAATCCCAACCCAATCCACTGGATGCCGATAATGGTGGGAGAGCTTACCCACTATCACCTCAGATAAACCCTCCCTCGCTTCTGTGAAGGAAAAATTTTGACACAAGGGGAAAACTTGGGTCACCCTAGGGGGAAATGAGATAGAAAGTGATACTTATGAAGAGATTCCCCTATAGGTCAAGTTGTTAAGAAGAGAGTGGCCTAAAAATGATCTTCAGAGGTGGTTTATGGTTTCCAAGTGTTTGAGTACCTACAGAAGATGGATGTTCCTGCCCAAGACACAAGAAAATACAAGATACAAACCAGAAAATCCAATGGAAAAGCAAGTTAATATTGTTGTCCCTATTTGCAGTAGTCAATAGAAATATATATCAGCAAGTAAAATATCTATTTACTTCACAATTAACCATCAAAATTGTCAAATAATTATTGGACAATGAAGTACTAAAATAGTAGATAACTTTCCAATACTTGAGCATGAACTTTGACGGTAAATTAGGGCTGCAAAATGAAGTTATCAACAAAGTGTTAGGGAAACCTTATGACTGTAGCAAACTATTTCTACAAAAGAAAGTTTCAACCATAAAAATCAACAAGTAAACCATAAAAAATATAGCCAATAACCAATAAAACAATAATCGAGGTTTAGAAGTCAATTTCCACAGTTGAAAAGTGAGTAAATGATGAAAGAAAGTGATTTTTGTTGCATCCCTAATGGCTGTAGAATTAAATTTATTGCATCAATGAAATCCTTAGTTAAAAAAGGACACCCTTAGGGCACAATAAAGCTTATAACATGTAGAAAAGGTTCCAACTTAAACAATTTTGATATCTCGTAATTCTACATATCCCAATGCAATGATTTTATTTCTCCAATGCAAGAGATTAGTGCCTTTAACTATTGGGTTATAGAGTCTTTAAAAATGAAATATCTAGTTGTGCTACTTCCTTGGGGGTGTAATCCCTTTTACTCCCCAAAGCAAGCAAGACTAGCCAAGGAAAACCCTAAGAGGGTATAAACCCTTTTACTCCTCCTAGTATTCCTTTATGGAACAAATTATTCCAAGACAAATATGATGGGCTTAGTGTGGTTGTATGCCCTTATGCTCCCCAAAATATTATCAAATTAACGTTGTGACCAATAAAATATGTAATAACATGAAAGATTCCTTACCTAGTCCAAGCATTAACAAGAAAAACTCCTTTTAACCAAGAAAATCCACCATAAAAGAAAGAAATAGACTCCAAGAAAGATAGCACCTTACTTATTCATACAATAGTCAAAGAAAACCATAACAAGTGTTGGACATGAATTTTGGGAATAATACACATAAAAATACCAAGTATAGAAAATGTGCACAGAAGAAGAAGGAAGATTCGGGAGTGCGCAGTTGAGGCACAACCAAGAGTATAATGTGCAGAGAGAAGAATAAGACAGAGGAATAAAACAAGGGAATAAAGAAGAGGAACAAAGAAAGAGAAGAGAATGTCTGAAAAGGAAGGATGATAGCCCGACGTGATAAATATAGAAATATGCATAAAAGAAGGAAGAACAATAGTTAGAGGGAAAAAACAACATGCAGAAAAAATAAGAAAAGCAGCCCGAATAGCGAGTCAACTTGAGTTATCATGTATTGTAATAGGGTTTTCAGATAAATAAAGTAGGGTTTTGGGCCATATAATTTATGTATAAATATATAATGGTTTGGGAGAATAGGGATTATGCTGGTTTTTCTTCTTCTTCTTGAGTAGTATTGTGGAGTCTGTTCCAAGTTGTCGAGAGTTTATTTTAGTAAGACGGGTGAGAGGATAGGATGAGAGGAAAAGAGTCAATGTTTGAATGCTAAGGAGATGATGCAGAGAGAGAGAGAGAG
>JASDQU010011669.1:371410-381752 GCA_032191745.1 Picea mariana | reverse complement strand
GAGAGAGAGGCTTGCATCGCAGAGTGGCTATGCTAGGAGAAGAGAAAGACAACCATGATGTATCTTTGTAAGAGCAGTGTGCAAGCCTAAGACAATTACCAAAATCGTAATAAAGAAGCCAGTCATTGTGGACATAGCCTAGAGCTGGGTGAACCACATTAACTACTATGTTGAATGTCTTTTGCGTGATTTTTCATGGATTTTGTCTGGATGAATATTAAATTAGAATTGTCTTATTTGTAATCATTGCACAATAGTTATGACTGTTACATTAATGGTTTTATGTTGTAATCTGGAATATAATGGTAATATGAATCCAAATTCACTAAGTATCTAACAAAGAACAAAAATAGAACAATGCGCACAAAACCAATAAGTACAATGAATAGAATTATCACCTCCCATTCCCTAGCTACTGCAGAAACATGGTACCTGCAGTCCCAATAGATACCTCAGGTGAGAATTCATATGGATGTAGTTGATACCGAAAGGGATGGTGTTTGAAGAATTTTGTTTGTCAAGATAACTTGAATCTAGGATCTTACAACTGTGCGCAACACCAACAAATGGTTCCGTTGTTGGGACCCATAATCTGTGTTTGAGGGAATGTTTTGGAGGTGGACTAAGAAAGAGATCTCAGAATGGTTAGAAGGGAAGTAATGAGAGTTTGATCAAAAAGAGAATAGAAACCCTCTAATGAGTAACGAACAATGGATGAAAAAATATTTGTGCACAGAGTTGCATGGAATTTTCTTTGGTGAATTTCCAGTTATTCGAACTGAGTGGTTATAAATATTAGTAGAGAATACTGGAAGGTATTGAACTCCAGTGATGAGGAATTGGACTCTTGAGTTGGTAAGACAACTAAATTTTGTAAGTAATCAAGCTTCTAATGTAGTGGATTTCTTGTTGGATAGTATATTAGGAGGATATATTATAGAATTTGTAGTAGATTTTACCCAGTCACATAGTGTTGCAGAAAGGGAATTATTCAAAGGTCCACGCGGAAGTTTCATGAAATCATTGGGTACGTGGATAAATATGTTTTTATATGACAAGTGCGTGATGACAATGGAATCCGACTACTAATGGGATTTGCGTACATATGGGAATTGGAAAATGATAAGAGGATAGTATGCAGATAGGGGAGAATGAAGGAAGTGATGAAGAAAGAAGGGAGGGACTGAGGATGCAGAGAACCAAAGAAGATGTACCAGAGGAAGAATACAATTTTGGAGAGCTATGCAGAGGAAGGAGGTACAAGAGGAGAAAGTCTCAGACTGAGAAAAGAGATCTGCGTAGTGAGCCAGAGGAGAGATGACCTTACGCAATAGTCCAAATCATAGAGATACCACATATAAGAGGAGAGGAAGAGGAGTCCCATTTCACTACTATAATAGAAGAATCGTTAATTCCTACTCAAAATGGATCCTATGTCAAATCCATGACCCCATGTGTGTCACCATAATCACAAGTAACAATTGAAGACTTATCAAAGGCACTTATAGTTAGCAAGGGAGGACAGAGTAGTAGAAATCATAGCAGTGGAAGTAGTGTGCAGAGTCAAAGTCAACTCGTATCACCAAGAGGAAGGACTACACAAAAAAACATGGCAGGGGTATAAAATACCCTTAGACTGCCTGAGTTCCAGGAAGTTGGGTCGAAGGACCCAAAACAACGTTTTTTTTTTCTGTGAGACAATTTGGGCTTCTAAGAACGTCTAGGATGAGGCTGTGAATATTGTGCAGTTGGAAATGATATTTAGAGGCCATGTGTTAGTATGGTACATGAAGCTGTAGAGTACCACACCTACGGGACAGGTCAGGACGTTGGCAGAGATACAACAAGCATTGCTAAAATAGTTCAAGAAGCCAAAGTATAAGTCACAATACATTACAGAACTGAAGGATATTGAACAAGTGCCAATAGAGGTTGTATGGGACTTCGATCAAAGGTTCAAGGACCTGATGGGTAGGATGAATTTCTATATCCCCGATAAATGACATCAAGAATGGTTTATTTCAAGACTTCTACCACACATCCATAGGCCATTGATTCAACAAAATGTTGCGTCACAACCTGAGGCTCTAGAAATTGCAATGAAATTGGAATCATCCCCTATAAGAGACAGTGGAGGGATGTCACAAGTTCAGACATAGTTGGATTCTTTGATGATTCAACTGATAGAACATACAAAAGGGAAGGAGAAACATGAACAAGTCTGGTGTACCAAGTGTAGGTCTGAAGGCCATCACAAGCACTAATATCTAGCATTTGCACAGTATTTGGTGACTGGAGTGTCGAATTCATTTCTAGGAGGGGGGTATTGCGAGATATGTAAGAAATGGGGACATCATCCAACTAAGTGTCCACTACTAAAAAAGTATCATAGTACACCAAGGAACTTATTTTGCAACTTTTGCAAGTTAATTGAACATGAAGAAAAGGATTGTTGGGAATTCAATTTGATGAGAGAGCACACTACAAATATCTACAGGGTTTAGGTGGAGAATGTTGCGACAGAAGGAGGTGGTACACAATATAATAATCAGAGGGACGTTAATCCAAGGAACAAGGGAAATTTTTACAGAGGTCGAGGCAGAGGAAAATTGGCAGAGGACGAAGAGGACCGATAATATGTTACAATTGTAACCACTTGGGACACTTAGCCCACGACTACTTGAATATCTGCATAACGTGCACATACTGTAGATCACTGGACCATGCGATAGAAGATCTTCCTCAACTAGTTGTGAAATGGTAGGCAAAAGGGAGCTAGAACAAGAACATAAATCATAATGTACAGAAGATATCGGTCGAAAAATGCAATGAAGGACCTAGAATAGCATTTGTTACACATGGAGGAGATAGAAAAAGGGTTGATGTGATGAATGGAGGAAAACAGACTGAGAAATGGGTAAGGAAGTCAACAGTACCTATGCCAACATTTGATCCTCAACAAGAAAAGGATACATATTAGAGGGGAAGAAAAGAGATAATTGGACAGGGTTGAGGAGCATCAACATCATCTCCACCTTATGTTGGAGATTGCTCGATACTAGAGAAGCCAACTAGGCAGGTAACCACTGTAAGAGAATTCTTGAGAAGTTGCATAGATATTATGAAATATGAAACTACATTGAATATACTATATGAAATGGTTTATCATTGTACATAAGGAAGGGAAACTCCCATTGCACAGAGGGTGGTGAATCAAGTACTACACAGAAAGAGGACCAACGAAGAATTCATATTCAGTGTGCAAATTGGGGAATATGATGTGGATAATGTTATCTTAGACTTGGGGTCTGACGTGAATGTTTTAACTAAGAATACTTGGGATATGAATGGAAAAAACAATCTAGTATGGTCTCATGTTCAGTTAAGGCTTGAGAATAAGCACAAAATAAGACTTATTAGTCGATTAACAGGAGTACATGTGAACATAGATGGGGTGCACAATGTGGCATACTTTGAAGTTATGGATATTGTGGACGATAGTCAACCATATCCAACATTGATGGGAATTGAATGTGAATTTGATAACCAAGTAATCATTAATCTAAAGAAGAGGGAAATGATATTTTAAGTCGGATATTTGAAATTTAATGCACCATTGGACCCAACAGAAGGAAAGCGATACTTAGAGCCAACAAGAGGAAATAACATTGACAATTTGTATAACATGACTGTGTGGATGGATGATTATGTTAACCATACTTCAGATGGTGCATTAAGTTGGAGAAGTATCAGTTCGTGTGCATTAGATTCAGAGGAAGGTCTAGAGAATTGGTAGCAGAGGATGCATGAAGTATCAACTAGACAATGTGAAAGCATGACCCGATCCTTGCGCTAGATTGGAAGAGAATTATGTGATCCACCCAGGTGTGATGGATTGAATGATATACGTCTTTTTGTAAAGGATTTTGAGTTGCAGGTACCTGAACAACAAAGGTTGTTGGCACTAGATGTTGTCCTAAAAGTGACTCCAGCTAGATGGTGGGATGCACATAAAGAAGGAATGAAAGATTGGTCATAGTGTAGAAGGATAATGCAAGTTAGGTTGGTACTGAGGTTGAAAATATTATGTAGAGGTATACAGGGGAGAGTGACCCAGTGGATCATGTGGAGCAGTGCGGGGACATATGGAACATTATACCAAAGGAAGAATGGATACATAGATTTATACATACACTGGATACAACTCCAAAGAACTGGTATGTGGAATTGGAAATGTGCATAGAAACAACCAATTGGAATGAGCTGAATCAAAGGTTCAAAGTCACATTTACATTTGAAAATTAATATCCATCAATAGATGCAGCACTATAGGATATTCGAACTAAGATATTCTTAGAAGAAGGGTCGATGGAGGTGGTACCAATGTGTAGTGCACACAGAGCTACTATGAGTGTCCATGAGTTATTGGAGTATTTGAATATCTCTAAGGAATAACATGATGAAGAAGATCCTAGAAATATACAAGTACCTGAAACAAAAGGAGAAAGGGAAGTAGAAGGGCTAGATATTGAATCCACCACATACACACAGCCAATAAAGACATAGAAGGTAAACATTGGGATGACATAGAACCCAAATTTTTCATAGATAGGGGATTAGTGTAGAGATGAGACCATAGAAAAGATTACAGACTTGTTGCGTGAATATCAATACCTATTCCCAACTACATTTCATGAGATGAAGGGGATAGCTAGGAACTTAGGTGAGATGAGGATTCCATTGAAACCAGGTGCTAAGCCAATGCGACATAGGCCTTGCAGGTTAAATATGAAGTACACAGAGAAAGTTAAAGTAGAGATAGATAGAATGTTGGATGCAGGAATCATTGAACCCTTGGTGGAATTAGAGTGGATAATCCAAATGGTAGTGTAGGACAAGAAGACATGAGGTATCATGATTTGCATGGATCTGAGCAAGTTGAATGATGCATGTTTACATGACCCATTCCCAACACCATTCACATATGATATATTAGAGAACATAGGAGGCAAACAAATGTATTCTTTCATCGATGGATTCTTGGGGTACCATCAGATAAAAATCGCGTAGGAGGATCGGTACAATACTAAATTTGTGACAAAGTGGGGGAGTTATCAGTATACAATAATTCCCTTTGGACTGAAGAATTCCCCTATGGTGTTCTCCATATTTTTGGTTGCAACATTCAAGGAATTTATTCATAAGTTCCTTAAAGTGTACTTGTATGATTGGATTGTGTTCAGTCTACTGAAGGATCACACAAAATTACTCAGGATAATGTTGGATAGGTATAGACAGTGTCAGATTTTGTTGAACTTGAAGAAGTTTATTTTTTTCACATCGTTTTGAATTTTGTTGGGCCATGCAGTCTGCAAGCATGGATTACTAGTAGATCCATCCAAGATTGCAATAATTCTATATTTATAACCACCTACATCAGTCAGACAACTGATGGAAACTATGGGTCACACATGATATTACAGGAAGTTTATCAAAGGTTATGCATAGATCACAACACCGATGGAAAAGTTGTTGAATAAGGAAGAAAAGTTCTGACTATCAAAAGGGTTTGGACACCTTAAAGAAAAAACTAGTGATCGTGCCAATTTTGATATTTCCAGATTGGAACAAGGAGTTCCATGTGCATGTACATGCATTGTCCATAGTGTTGGGTGTAGTGCTATCTCAACCAGGGGAGTGAGACATAAATCACCCAATTGTGTTTGCAAGAAGTAATTTGTCCATAACAGAGAAGAATTACACCACTACAAAACGAGAAGGATTGGAAATGGTATATGCGCTACAAAATTGCAAGCATTATTTATTGGGACCTCACTTTAAGATGTATAGATACCATTCTTCAATTAAATACCTAATGAACACGCTAGTGTTGGGGGGGGAGGATATGTATATGGCTATTGTTGTTCCAGGAGTATGATTTCGAGGGTTGTGGTGAAACCAGGGAAGTTGAATGAAATAACAGATCATCTATCGCACATACTATTAGGAGAAGATGAAGAAAATTTAGATGAAAGCTTCCCATATGCACCACTGTTTGCAGTTAAAATGGTTGATGATTACTTCTCAAACATCGTGCAGTTTTTAAGTACAGAAATGGCTCAATTAGACATGACAGTTTTGTAGAAGAAACAACTGGTAGTTAAAGCAAGAGGCTATCAATTATTTGCATGAAACTTATACAAGTTATATGAAAATGGACTAATAAGACGATGTGTGTTGGAACATGAAATATCAATGATACTCACAGAAGCGCATGATGGGATTGCAAGAGGACATTATGCAGGGAGAGAGACTGCAAAAAATATTTTTTTCACAGGTCTTTGGTTGCCCACACTTTATAAAGATGCTAATAAATACTATCATTCATGCGATGTATGTCAAAGAGTGGGAAAGCCATCCAGGAGGAATGAAATTCCTTTAAAGCCATAGGTTACCTTACAAGTATTTGATAAATGAGCCATAGACACTGTGGGGCCAATCAACCCACAAGCCAGAATATTAGGGGAAATGTACATAATCATTGCAATGAAGTATTTGACAAGATGGGAAAAAGAAACACTAGTCACAAAATGCACCGTAGAGACTAATGCATGGTTTTTGTTTGAGAATGTAGTCACACAATTTGGATGTCCACGCATATTACTCAGTGATAAAGGAACACACTTCCTAAATAAGAAAATTGCAGCATTAACCAATGAGTTTCAAATTCATCATTAGAAGAGTACACCGTATCATCCTTAGGCCAATGGAATAGTGGAAGATTTCAATAAAGTCCTGGAAAATGCTCTGACAAAGATATGCAACATATGGAGAAATGATTGGGGCTTAAGAGTTCCTGCAGTTTTATGGGCCTACATGACAACAAGAAAAAATTTGATAGGGAATACACCTTTTAGGTTGGTCTATGGAAAAGAAACAATGATTCCAATGGATTTTATTCTACCTATCATGTGCATTGCAGTGATCAATAATCTTTTAGACTCTGGTGCAATAGAGGAGAGATTGTCATAGTTGGTACAAATTGAGGAAGATTGGTTTGTTGCAGGTTTCCATAAAAAATTTCATAAGGAAAGAGAAAAGGCATGGGATGATAGACACATTAAACATAAAAAGTTTCAAGTGGGAGACTTGCTATTAATCTATGACAGTAAGTTCATGCAACATCTAAGAAATTTTATAATGCACTGGTTAGGATCATATGTGATTCAACATGTGACAGACACAAGTGTTGCATAGTTGTAAACCCTGAATGGAGAGGTCCTTGAAGGAATGGTAAATGAAAGTCGGATGAAACTCTATAGAGACTACTGACACTCTATGCAGTAAACTGGGTTGTGATAGACTACATGTATCATAGTAATTGTACTATAGAAGGAAGATTAAACAAAGAAAAACATATAAAAAGTAGAAAAAGGAAGAAAAACATATAAAAAGTAGAAAAAGGAAGAAAATAAAATAAAAAGTAGGAAAAATATTATAGAGTACCAATGCATAAGAAATTGTGCAGACGGAATGATTATCTCACATCAATATGGAATTTTTCCAGTCAAGAAAATAATACACAGATGAAAAACACTATGAAGCAAATAGATGCAAAAGCAAGAACAATTTCGCAGTTTTTCACTAACAAGGCCATTAGAAGCATTAAAGCATGGAAACGACAATGAAAAAGTGGAAATGATAGACCATAAAGACGTTGTATAGTATCAAATGGTAAAATCCATCGAAAATCATGACAGACTGGCAGTACGAGGAAAAAATCACACGGTGGATTTGGTAATAAAGATGCATTGATGTAACCATTCATCAACCCCATTGGCGGATTGGACAAGTTATTTAAGGCACGAAGAGACATGCACAGTTGGAAATAAGGCACAAAAACAATTGAGGATTGCTAAAAGGGAATCATTGTTACCAATATTTTCATGCAAGTGAGAGTGAACCAGATCAAACCAGAGAAAACTAGAGTGCCTCAGAGTAGAATTACAATCACACCAACAAGCACATTGAGCAAGTAAAAAAATCTATCGCATAAAACAATGGCCCCACCGAAAGTTGGAGCTCCATCAACAGTGACATGAAAGTAATCAAAATGACCAGTAGTTTCACCAGAGGTTGAGGAAATACTTGTAGCTTCGGCTTCAACTTCAAAAGCAATATTCCTTAGGGATTATATCCCATTGAGGAAAGAAAATGCACCTCAATTCAAAGTACCACCAGATGGGAAATACCCACTAGAAACATCACTAGTCCCACCTGGTGTAAGTGTAGAAGGAGACATGCTAGGCAAGGTTTCCACCCTCAATTTTGTGGATAACGATATCACAGATGAGTATAAGTTTCCTGAGCTAGCTAGGGAAAGGTACTTATGCACTAATAGTGTACCAGGCTTAGGAGTGATATTGCTAGAAACACAGATGTGGGCAATAGGACTCGAGAAGTCAAGATTATTGATCCTGTAACACCCCAAGCACGAGCCCCTGTTGAATTGTAATTATGTTTATAGGCTGGTGAGCTGAGTGGTTATAAGCTGAGAGACTTATGTGTTTATTGGGTTGGTGAGCCAAATGATAAGGCCAATGAACCTGATTTTGTATATGTAAGTACTCACATCATTAATAAAATTACACTCATGCATGTAGAATGACCACGAAGAAGAGTTATGGGGGACTAAGCTCCACTAGGTAGGGTAAGGGAGGGGGATAAATGTCTAGGCCTAAGGGATAAGCTAGAGGGATTACCTCTAAGGAAATAATAATTTATTATTATTTCCCAAAGGCTATGGTTGACATAATCTGTGTTATCCTAAGTTCCTGGGAAAAAGGGAACAAGTGCTAATTTGAACTCATGTTGCTTCAGGATGACATGTGTCAACTTGGGCACATGCATTTCATAGTGGGGAAAGACAGCTCATTGGGGGTCCGCTTCCCATTCCAGCGTTGCTCCCCATCCTTGCGTCTGGCCCAGTTTCGAGTTTCCTCACTAACCTTACGATTCTATGGAAGTCTGTCACCCTTCCTAATTGACCATAGATTCAGGCATTGAACCAGTTCTCCATCATCATCACCTCTGTATCTAGTACCCACCTTTGGAATCCTCCAGTCATACTTGATTTATCCCATGTGTCTCCTATGAAGCCCGACGTAATTGTATTTTCCTGAGCCGTGTTGTGTCTTAGCGTTTGGTTGTTTCCATTTTCGGTGTCCATACTCATTTTTTGTTGATGTTGTCACCCGTGTGTAGCTGAATGTTGTTTCTTGCTGCTTAGGAGATGAATTGAAGAAGCAGGTTGCCAGGCCTGTGAGAAACTCTCCCAGGTGAGAGAGTTTGTTGGGAAGTGAGTTCTCTTGGAAGGGAGTCCCATAGCAGCTACAGTACTCTAAGACTTTTGGTCCAACCTGTTGCTGAAGCCCAAGGTAAGGGAGGTGTAATAGTCGATGGAATTGTATTAGTAAAGGTGTACCCTCCTGGGGTGGAGCAAGCATGTGGGGAATGAGGGTTTGTGGCTTGTGGGCGTAAGTGGCTCTTGGGATAAAATATTCTTCCTGTTGTTCTTTCCAACTTCCTTGTTGTCCTTGCCAAGCCTAGAATTCCCTTGCCTGCTGGAGTTTAGTTCTATCTCAGGGGCGACCCACTGCTGAGCATGATGAGCAACGTGGTCTAAGGCTAGGAGGTTCGTGGAAGGTCTGCACGCAATTAGTGGTAATCCATTAAAAGATAAGTACCAATTTTGTATTCATTGTATGTTGTGTATTTGTGTTTGAATTATAATTAATGAGTAATGCATATATATATATATATATATATATATATATATATATATGTTGCATGTATGTGTAAATGTTTCTTCTGCATGAACATGTGTATGAGTAGAGTATTGACATCTGTTTAATTGCATTATATAGATATATATTTATAAGTGTGAATACCAGATGTTATCTCTATCTTTCGATTAATTTTTATATGTGATTATTTCCGCAAATTTACTCAATTGCATGGCCTGGCCTACTGTTTAAGGTCGGGAATGTCACAGAAACAGTATCGGAGCAGTAAAGGTAAGGTTAAGGTTGTTTGGGTAGTGTTACCCAACAGAGGTCAGTGGTTGGGGATGTTACAAATTGGTATCAGAGCTAAGGTTCAAGCATTGAGCTTGGATCTGCCGGATAAGTGGCCATTAGAACCAAGGTTTCAAAGAGAAATTGTGCCAAGAGGTTACCTTGGTTGTGTTATGAAGCTCAGGGGGTTTAGCAGTATGTAAAACCACACCCGTTGGATCAGGAAAAGGGAGCATGAGAGTTAACCTACAAGTCCTTTGGAATTC
>JASDQU010011669.1:304708-357862 GCA_032191745.1 Picea mariana | reverse complement strand
GATAACATAACCAACTCGACCTTCTACTTTTTGTCGATGTCTTCGACTTTGAATTTACTTGGTCAAACCACCTCGACCTTCAACTTGTTTTCGATTCCTTCAACTTCGACTATCATTCGATCCACCTCAACTAGAATTTCAATGAAAAGAATATAACAACCCAACATGGGGCACATTTCTTTATCCATGTGTTGGACCTCATCAAGAAGCTTATTGTCTATCTTTCTCACTCCTTTGTCGAGGTAATAACATTTTCCCAGATCCTTGGGTCGAAATGATGGTATGGGTTCCCCTTGGGCATTGAGAGCACATCTGTTTCCTAGATCAACATGTTTTATGATCCAATTTACGGCATCAACATAGAGGAAGGAAAAAACATGGGATACGAATATGAATATCCAAAATCTCTGGATATTTTTGAATATTTTCATCTCATAATGGTGTTCAACCTCGATAGGGAAACTTGATTTATTAAACATGTGGTACACATCACCCTACTTGAGTGTATGTCCCTCCTTTTACAAGAGTCTAGAGGTGTCATTATATGTGGCTCCAACTACATATGGTTTATCTTGGGTCCATCTACCATTGTCAAAGGATTCTGTGACAGATACCTTGCTTGTTTCTTTTCTAGGAGTCATATCTAAACCTACAAGGAAAAGGCGGGATTAGTGTGGAGAGTAAAATCGCAAATGATACATAATTTTATCTAAGTATTTTTAGATACCTGAGGATTCACTTAAACTGATGCTTGGTGGGAGATCATTATCTGAAGATGATAAAATTATATTAGGCATGGTTAGAAGTCTGGTGAAAAACAGAGAGGAAAATGGATTAAAGAATGGATTAGAATTCAAAATCGAACAAGTTAATGTCAAATTCTCTGATGCAAATTGGAGAATTTAACAACAACTCCCCCAAAATCCATCAGCCAAGTTGACACAAAATGCTTCGAACGTTATCGACAAAGTTGGTGTGAAAGGCCCCAAAAATCATCAATGGAGTGAACTTGAAAGGATCCAATAAAGGTTGGGGACTAATCGGTGAATTTAAGTATAACTCCTCTGATGTGATCGAAGGAGTTAACAAGAAATGCTCAAATTGGTTTGTATAAATCGGAGAATACAGGGCCAAATTCCCTACAGTTGATTAGAGAGATTAATGATAACTCTTCCGACGAATTCACACTAAGTTTTAATCAAGATTTAATCTAAGTTTGAAATAAAAACTTTGGTTAGGGGGGGAAATGATCCTATATATAATATTTGGATCAAGTTTGAATCCATCACCATTTTGGGGGAGAGGTACCATATTTGGGAAGTTTGGTTTAGGGGAAATGTTATACGAGCAATGTTGATGCTTGTTGGCATAACAATATAGTGATAGGGAAAGGGAACAAGGTTCGGTTTAAGAGGATTTAGGGTGATACTGAAGAGAGACCTAGGGTTTTAATGGGGTGAGTAATGAAGAGAGTTTGATACAACATTTTCGAGGTGAACCAGGATCTATGTTGCAAAAAACATAAATCGACAATAAAAAATAGAGCACTAACCCTATAAGGGAAACCCTAACCCTAGAATGAAACTAAAAGGATGATCGATGACTTACCTGTCAGTTTAGTGGCACATGTCGAGCAAGTTAGTTGGGGGCGAGGAAAATCCAAGATCTAGGTTAGGAAACTTGAGACCTATTCTCTTCCTTCGATGATCCATGAGATAACAAAAATAGGGAAGTTGATTGCCTATATATAAAAGTATAAGTGAGTTTAAGCATTAAATGCAGTGGGAAAGATTTTTTTTAGATAGACAGAGTAATATTAAAGTCCTTTGATGTACATCAGAGGACTTCATGGGAATTCCTTTGATGTGCATAAGAGGACTTATCCTAAAAGGTGTCGGGGTCAATCGAAGAATATGGAAACAACTCCTCGATGAAATTAGAGGAGTTGATGCTAAATCCTTCGATTTCATTGGAGGAGTTGCAAGTAACTTGGGCGATGGAGGGTCGATCGAGGGGAAAAGAAATAACTCATTGAAGTGCATTGGAGGGGATAGAAGAAAATCCTCTGATATACATTGGAGGAGATAGAAGGAACTCCTCTGATATACATTGGAGGAGTTGAAGATAACTTATCCGATATACATTGGAAACGTTTTGATTAACTTTGTTGAAAATCCAAAAGGACACAATCTTGAAAATTTCTAAGTGCTTCTGATTTGAGGGATGTGAAATTAGGAATGGTGAGGAAAGTTTTAGGGAAAGATGAAGAAACGAATGAGGTAGCTTTTCAACATAAAAAATTACAAGGGGTCCCATTTTCTTGAGATGCTTTTGCAAATATATTACGAGAAAATGGAGGGTTGTAGTGCCTGACGACACACTAGGTGAAGGATTGAATCTCTGTAAAATGGTATTCACACACATATTGTTGGGGAGAAGATGTGTTATCATACACATCCCAAGAGATAAAGAATAGGTCCCATAGATCAGGTTCTAAAAAGACAAAGTTTAGATGATACAAAGGGGAGATTAGGACCATGCCTCATACCATATTATCTTTTACAGATTTTGTATTCATGTAATAAATGACCTAGGGGGGGGGGCATAAGGAGTATTACAGAGAAAATAAACATCAAGAATTCTGAAAATGCAAGTTATGATGATTTTATCTGGTGTTTCTCCACTACCAGCGAGCGTCCATATCCCCAACAGAGTCACCCTAGTGTCATAATCCTTGCTCCACTACTAGAAAGCATCAATAGCCCCGACAGAAATACTTGCATATCCCATGTGATCTGGAATTCCTTTCCCCAAGCCTTTACCTTTTAAAAAAAAAATCTCTTATGTTTAGAGAGAGGTGGGTGGGGGGATTCTAGTTTTCCTTTAAAGGCACTAGAGATGACACTTGTGATAGTGAGATTTTCTACCTTGATTATAGATGAGATAAATCCTTGAGTAATGGTCTCTGGAATACTGCATATGTCTCTTCCCAAACCATTTCCTTTTAGTTCGAAAAATATACGTATTTTTTCTTAGGTAGGGTCCTTAGTTCATTGTTTTGTCATATTATATGTATGATGCTCGTACACTAATGATCTATGTTTCTCTATTCTATCTGTCTTGGGGTGATGCATAAAAAGCTATACGATTAAGATGGGATGTGTTTAGAAGCCGAGTCAATTAGTTATTAGGCTATTGGAACCAAATGTGCTACGATTTAGAAGCATAACCAAGACTAAGTTATCACAGATTTGAGAAACTTGGGGTTGAATTTTTTTAAGAAGAAAACAAAAAAATCTAAAATCGAACAAACTAGAAAATTATGACAAACAAACAAAAAATAAAGTAGAAGTTGAGCGGGAAATAAAAGTGAGGAATCAAAATTTTATTTATATACAAAGGAGGAGTTTCCATGAAGGATATATAATGTAATGCTTGAGAATATATCAATTAACAGGGAGGAGGTCAGCTTCCCCTTGGAGATTTTGTAACTGATAAGTAGCATGGACAATCTTCTCGTTGATAACATAGGGCCTAGGCCATAATTGTAGGAATTTTGAATGATTCCCTTTATCTTCATGCGGCTTATCCCATTTGAGTACTAAATCCCCAACTTGGAAATACTTCTCACCAGTATATTTCTTATCAACCCAACATTTAATAGTCTTTTGGTGAGTTTCAAATTTTCTCTTAACCTTGGAACGATTTTCTTCTGGGTTCAACAAGGTATTGATACTTCATTGGATGAAATGACATTCTCTCCCCAGAGACTATTGGGTGAGTTTTATGGAAGGAAGGCAGATGTTCGATGGCAAAATATCTTATTTCCCATAGACAATAAAATACAAATAAGTCCCTATAGAGGCCTTAGGAGTGATGCGATCAGCCCAAAGAGAATTTTGTAGAGCATTGTGCCAATTTCTCTGGTGATCAACTATGTTTCTTTTGAGGATACAAATTAGGTTCTTGTTTATGGATTCAACCAAATTATTACCTTGAGGATAGTACTTGACTAAGTACTTCAAAGTAATTCCATTTTCTAAAGCAAACTCAAATAACTTCAATGATGAAAAATAAGTTGCATTATCAAACACAAGAGAGTTAGGTACCCTAAACATTGTGATAATGTAATGTTCAAGGATATTAATCACTACTCCATCATTGACATTTATCACAGGTATTGCTTTAGTCCATCGCATAAAATAATCAGTAGCTATTAAGATATACCTATGTTGCTTAGAGGAATGGGGATTAATCTCACCAATGATGTCCAACCCCCATTGTTCAAAAGTCTCTTCAATAGCCACAAGTTGGAGTGTGACAACAACTTTATACTCTCTTCATGTGGCATTCTAGCATGCTTCATAGCTTCATAAAAATGAATGGGCATATTTGAACAATGTTTCCAATAGTATCCAGCCCTCAGTATCTTCTAATTTGTTGTGTCTCCTAAAAAATGGCCTCTTTCTGGTCCATCATGCATATCCTTAAGAAATTTATCAACATATTTATTTCCGAGGCATCAAAGTAGTACTCCATCATAATTATTTCGAAACAAAGTGCCATGTACTAGCTGATATCAATTAGAGACTTTAGTCTGAGTGCTCGTTTTTGTTTGGCATTGAGGTGATCTAGAGTTTCCATGTTGAAGGTAATACTTTAGATCATTATAATATGATCCTTCAACAACTGGGATGTAAGGATCATGTTGTTTATACATTGTTGGTTCCTCTTGCCATCTGTATTCTTTTTTATCTTCATCATCGGTATCCTATGTCACCTGTTTGCAAATTCCCTGACCTTTAGCGATGTTGGTTGGTTTAAACTCCAGGTCATGTTCTTGTAAGGTCATCATCCAATTACCTCTTCTCTCTCCAATATATCTTTGTATAAAAAGAGATCTAACCTCTAGGTGAGGGATGATAAATTTTGTGTGAATCTTCAAAATGTAAGGTTTGAACTATTTGATCACTTTATGGACAACAAAATCTTGTTTGTCCACCAATGGATAGTTTATCTCAAAACCTTATATTCCAATGCTCATGAATGTGATAAGATATTCGTCTCCTTTCTCATCCTTCTGTGTGAGCACTGGTGCAAGTGAATGATTAGACGCAAATGTGTATAGTAAGATATCCTTGGTAAAATATGAACTTCGTAGAGATGGGGAAACAGTTATAGCGGCTTTGATATTCTTGAATGCTTTCTTCTCCACTTATGTCCATTTTAACTAAATGTATTTCTCAATCATTCATTGAAGTGACTTAGAAATCTCCACAAAGTTTGGAAAAAATCTTCTCAAAAAGTTGATTTTGTTGAAAAATGATTGCATTGATTTCTTACTATGTGGTGGAGGGATTTGCAGAATAGATTTTGTTCTTTCCGGATCCATTGGAATTCCATCTTTGGAAATCACATGCCCCATTAATATTCCTTCTGAAACAATGAAAAATACTATTTTGGGGATTCAATGAGATCCCATACTTTCTACATCGTTCAAATATTTGTTTCAGATGTCTCGGGTGATCTTCTCTTTTATTTGAATAAATAGTGACATCGTCAAGCTAGACCACCATGCTTTGACCAATTAACCATTTGAATGCAATATCCATTTCCCTTTGAAATGTAGCATCAGTGTTCATTAAACCAAAGGGAAATATTTTGTATGCATACATCCACCACTTAGTCCTGAATGTGGTTTCCAATCGGTCGGGTTCTACCACGAGAACCTGGTTGTATCCTGAAAACCCATCCAATAAAAAAAAAAAGATGAGAGCTAGAGACGAGTTGCAAGATATATTCCATGGGGGGAACATGCTATTTATCTTTGTCACAAGGTTATTTTAGGTTCCATAAATCTATACATATTCTGATTTCTCCCAAATTCTTCCTAAAGGGAACCATGTTGGATGCCCAAGTTGAATGATGAATTTTGAAAATGATTTGGGCATCTAACAATTTCTTTATTTATTTTTCGATAATAGGTTTGAGAGTTGGATGTATCATTCAGATATTTTTCTAGAATGGTTTGACACCCTCTTTAATGGGGATCACATGTTGGATTATATGGGTGTCATAAGTCCAAGCAAAGACATCTTGATACCTCTTGAAAAACTCTGTGAATGTGTGTTTTTCTGTATCTGACCAGCAAGTACCCAAGTTGACGTACTTGGGATGTTTAGAGGGCCTGTTTAGAGGTCCCTAGATTAACTAAAAATGCATAATGGTTGAAATGTTTGTATTCCGATTAGTAGTCCTCCTGAACTTAGATTGTAGATGGAATAGTTTTTCAAGGGTCAAAACATTCTTCAGGACACAATTTTCTTTTACTTTGCTTGTCTCATCCCTATAAGTCTGAATGTCTTGTTGATGGACCTAATCATCAATAACTGCATCTTGGAAAGTATTTGAAATGGTAAGAAAGTTGATAATATGAATATTTTTATTGAATACTCGCCAGTTCGTGATGTTATCTAGTATTGAAGGCCTGAAAATTATTTCAATGGAAAAACCATGATCAGGGGTATGAACCTAGATGCCACATTGGATAATATCTGCATCAATATTTTGACTATGAGGTATATAAGTGATGTTGAATACATCAAAAGAGTAGAGAATATTCCATACCTCTTTTTGAAATTCTTTTAGATGTGATGATAGGAAAAGAATGGTATTTCTTACCTATCAAACGATTATTTCTAAATCATCAAACAATTTAAGGTACTTCATCTTGAGACCAATGGCCTTTTTCAGACCTTGAACTAAGGATTCATATTCTACAGTGTTATTGGTGCATTCAAATTCTAGGAGACGGGATATGAGTGTCTTACATTGTTCAGGATCGATCAACACACATCCCACCTTGACTCCTTCTTCTATCCTAGAGCCATAAAAGAACATGGACCACATGTTAGAAATTTTTGTTTTGTTAATTGAGCTAAAACCTAAGTTAGTTAATGTGTTACAAGCATTATTGTGTGTTCATGGAAGGATTCCAGATTGTAAATATAGGTGTACTTCGTATGTCTACGCTTCATAACAACCATGGTCAATCTCAAAGAAATAGTTACCCAAAAAAAATGTGCAAAATTGATAGGTTCAATCTTACCTTCCAATTTTGTTACCGTGTGTTTCATGTGAGCTACATTGTTTACTCGAATCTGATTTTCTTTTCCTTTATAAGGGAGCCATAGGTGGGACCAATTGGTGGAAAAATAGCCTTGAAGTTTGGATGACCAATCCCTTCTCATCAACAAACCATAAATTTCCGGTATGTTCACAACAACGATATCTATAGTTTGATGCACTCTAGGGTCAGATGCAAGCCTAATTAATACAAATTTAATTTATCATTTTAATTTAACATCTGATCTATCAAATTGTATGATCCACATTTTAGTCATTTGTAGGACAACATTTATCTTCTGGTATATTGAAAAAGGCATGATGTTAGAGGTTGCACCTAAATCTGCCAAACAATTATGCACATTGAAATTGAAAATTTCATAAGTGAGCAGAAAAGGTGGAACATGGGACTTTGAGTACACGCCTATGCTTGTTGTGCTTATAGATTCCACAATTTCCACTTTGTTTACCTCTTTTGACTCATCATTTGGAGAGATGTTATCAGTAGTAGCAATGATCCTCTTCTAAGTTTTATTGGGGTTAAAATCATTGTGTAGTAAGTCACGTTGTTGTGGTAATGAGAATATATCAGACATGGATATGTTGGCTTTTTTATTTTTCATGTCTTCCTCAATGTTCTAGTCTAGAGCATGCATGGTTGGGTTGTTCATTGTTTGGCTTGATTTTGGCGCACATTCTTTGTTGTTGTTTACTGTTGTGTTAAGTTTGGTGTTGTTCCCAACTAAATTAGATGTACTTGGTTTGTTTGTGTTGGCTGGAACAACCTTATTTGATTTTCCACTGATTTTCCTTAGCATTGGGACATTTGGTTTCGAGGTTGAAGGGGGGCATCTTCCTCAGAGGGAGATTGTTGTCTTTGGAAGGGGGAATGATAAGAGTTGCATAAATTGTAATTCCTTTAAGTAGCCTTATTTATTGGTGTATCTTCCAAAAATATTTCTTCTATTTGTTCATCATCTGAGTTTGGACACCAGTGCCAAAAAGGCATAGCATATTCTGGGGGAGCCTCCTCAACGGTATCAATTTGAGCCTCTATAGGTTGTTCATCATTTAATCTTTGTTGATACAACAATTGATTTATAACTAGGGTCGTGGAATTAACCCATTGAGGGAAAGTCCATTCTGAATGATTCTGTTGGTGATAAGAACATAAGTTATCATTGTTGAAGCTGTCTAAATTTAAGGCCATCTGAGAGGGTTCACGTGGTCTTGGTGGATTGTATTATCTTTTAAAAATGGACGAAAGGTTCAATGTTTTGATGATCCTTCACCAACATTATTCTTGAGGTCGACAACTTCGTTTGATAGTTTCTTAACCAATTTCACCACATTTTCAATATATTTGGGCTCCTTTTCAGGTGGTTTTGTGAAAAGTAAAGGTTTCTTCCCAGTCGATCTGATTTCCTTAGAGTGTGGGTGGTGATATTAAGAATATAGTTCCTTTTCCATGGTTTCTTCTTCATTGAAATTAAGAACCAAAGTGTTCTTATTGAAAAACATCCCTATAGAAGGAACAATAGTTGTCGTGTAGTATTCAATGGTTAAGGATTGAGCATGGGCTATATCAACAATGAAAATAGTTAGGAAATTGAGAAATATTTGGTTGAAATCTTTTACTTTTTCTCTTTTATCCATATTAATGGCTCATAATTTGTTATACAAAGACATTGTGTTTTTCCTTACCCCAATTTTTCTAATAAAACCCCTCTCCAAATCATCCCAACTGGTTATAGAACTGAGTGGAAGACTAAAATACCATGTAGATGCTCTTCTCGAATAGGTGTAAGGAAATAGCCTATAGACCACATCTTCATGCTAGACATTCAACATATGAGTGGCTACAAAAATTTGTTTATGTGGTCTTCTTGTGAACCAGATCTATCTAGATCAAATTTTAGAAGGATCTTATTTGATTTCCAAGGATTTCATGTAAGGGTTCTGCTAAATTTAAGGGACCTTGGGACATTGATCCGGGTAGATATCCACACATGGAAGGAACTTTACTTTGTTCAACAAGTTGATTTGAAGTTGGAGAAAAAGTATTGAAAATGGTGAATTTATGCTTTTATGAGTTTCATAATCTCACACATTTTTATTAATGCTTTGTGAGATAAGTCTCATGCATTTATCATTTTATTTGATTAATGCTTTGTGAGATGCTCATGCATTTTATCATGCTTTAAATGATCTTTTGAAAAACTCATGCATTTAATTCTTTTTGTAAAATGATTAATACTTGTGAGGGAAATTAGACTCATGTATTTTTCATTATAATTGTAATTATGGAAATTGGTTTTTATGTGAGAAACCACCTCACACCAATTTTTCAATTTTCTCACTGGTAGGTTGAGAGAATCAAGGGCACGGTTGAAGAGTATTTGGATGGTTTTGATACTTTTCCCATTATGTGCTTGAAGATAGTTTGAGATCCTACTTTTATGGATCTTGTTTTTCCTCTTTTGTAATCAGATCCTATTATTGTGGATCTAGGAATTAATGCTCTTTTTTAAGCGTGAGTGAGGAAAAACTATATAATTCCTTATCTGAGCCATATTCATGGGGGAAGGAGAGTAATGAGGAATTAACGAGGGGAGTTAGCAAGCCATAGTGCTACTACTCCTAAGTATTGGGATACTTATTCATGTAAGGAATTATCCTTCTTGATGTATGGAGAGTTATTAGTGTGAGTAGTCTTCTTGAATCCTCATTGAAGGAGAAGGAATCTCTTATGTAATCACTTGTGAGAAGGCCCCAACATATTTTGAAGAAGGAATGATAGCGATCTGAATTCCAATTGAAGTGGGTCCAGAGACGTATCCTAGGAGGGGCAAACTCCGTTATCAACATCGGTTGTCTCTCTCTTGTATTTTCATGTGCTTTATCCATTTTGATTTCATATGTTTTATGCATTAATGTTTAAAATTATTGTTATTAATGAACTCATATTCCCTTTAATACTTATGCAAATAATTCGTCAGTAAAATATTCTCGATTAAAAACTTGCATAGAGTAAGTACTCGCTCGTTTTCATATCATACATCCACCATGGGATTACCACCCTTTGGTTTCTATGTTCACCCATGATTTGTTCTATATTGATTTTCAGGTTTTCACCTTCCAGGTTATCTTCGGTTTCTATGAGGGTATAGACAACTAGACTCAAGGGTCTTGGGACTTCTTGCAATGTAGTTTCAGTAAGGTCCTATATGGAGTCAACGTAGATATCAGGATGGGTATTGGGTCTTTTCACGTGGATTTATTTCCTTCTCGGAAGCTCAGAGGATGTTGGAAACTTACCAAGTAGCTTTGTGTAAGAACCTATAATACAACGTCTTTCAGAGAACGTTTCTTGAGGTACTTGAAACCAAGTCTCTGAATGAAATTTAGAACTTCTTGTTGCACTTTCGAAGTTTGGATTTTTATCTTCCTAAGTAACTTCTGGTTCAGAATGGTTACCAGGGAATAGAGTGGGACCAAGGTTGTTTTCTAAAGACTAATTCCAATTATGCATATCGTTTATGTAAGACATAACATTAGGCCCTCCTTCTAGTCTCAATTCTATTGACGGGGAATAATTCTCCCTGCAACAGTAAGGGGTACTCCCCAGTACACGGTGTCAACTAAACTATGCACCGTTTTGTTTAGGACACCCATACAGAATTTGGTTCAGCTACCATTGTTGGTTTTGGGTTTTACCGGTTGTGGTCCAGTCTACTGATGAAGGTGGATGATGGATGGGTATGCAATGAAAATATGTATATGAAGACTCTGTATTGAAAGAAAACTGATATATTGTTAATCCATCCCACCCTATCCTAGCTAGGAGAATGATAAAGTATAAACTAGGTGAGCTTTAAATGAAACCAAACTCTACATAAAACCCCCACACAGGTAGTTGACATGAAGGTGAAATGTCATAAACATGTGCATACATACATATAACCAAAAAAATATGAATTATATTTCTTCATACGTTAACAACTCAACAATATTAGGATTTAAAGATATATGAAAGAATAATCAAAATTGTAGAATAACATATAGTGCATAAGATCAGTCTATAAGAAAATACAAATTATTACAATCCATGCGAACAACGTACATCCCACTTGAAATAGTTAAAAAAAAAGACAACTTCACACATAAATTCTTCTTTCTTGCAAAAAAATGGCCTTGAGGGATTCTCAATATTCATTAACAAAATATAAGTCCTTGAATTAGTTATTGTGTCTATACAGTGCTTGAAGACACCTTACAAAATGGGAATCTTCTTTCTCATATGCAATCACTTGTAAATCCTAAGTGACTCTTTGTATTCCTTTTAAATAACTTGTTATAAGACTGTTCAGTTTCCTTTGTCTCAGTCCGGATGTGTACATAATGAGGAAAAAATTAAGGTTGGTTGAGAAAAAGACAAAATAGAAGATAGGTATTAGCAATTTATGATTTTTATTTTGTCTTATTCAGAAATCTTGTCCATGATGTAAATTTCCCACACCTCCAGCTAATCATATAATGAACTGATCCTTCAATAGAGTAGTTCTTCTAATGTTATAGCGTGCATGGCTATGTTGTCTTCCATGACTAGCATATCCTTAGACAGAGTAGCCATAAATGCCTGGATCATGGTGTGGATTCTAGTAGGTTGTACAATATCCTGCTCTATCAATTCTGTGGTCAATTTGGTGGCTGATTCGATGACCATTCGTTGACGATTAGTGCTATATTTGTGTTGGTTATATCTCTCTTTCACTTCTTGGGATGACCAAGGTTTGGATCTCAATAGGTTTCCAACAAAACCCTCTAAAACTATCGGCCCTCTTGGTAAACCAGAAGGCAATGTTGTGCACAGAGTGCACTACGCAGTCTCACCCGAGATAGTTTTATGGGTGACTGCAATGCGTAGGTTCTTGCAATCTAGGAATGAGTGGGGATATGGGAGTGTATTCTATCTTTCTTCATGCATTAATCTTTTATTCATTCAAGTATTCCTAGGATTCATTCATCTTTAGCCTCATGCATGCATTCTAATATATCTAGTTAATCATTCATTCATAAGATAACCATTAACAGAAAGTAAGAAATCAATAAAAATCACATAGAACATAGGTTTTACCATGCTTCACTCCCTCCCAGGTTATGTCCACAAAGATTTGGTTTCTCTGTTATTTTATTTAGTCTGCTGCAATATCTATCGCTGCGCGCATTACATCTTCAATCATACAATCAAGATGAGGTTAAGGAACCTATGTGAGGCTGACTAGATCACACCAGGATCCTCAGCTTGTGACCTAACCCTCAAAATATAGCTTACTTGAATCTTATACAACCTTATTACAACAATAGTAATTGTCATCAACTCGCCCATAATGACCAAAAATCGAGAGAACCCTTAACCTAGACCTCCTAGGTATTTATTTATACCACTCTACTAGCTTATAGCCATTACAATCTTTGTCAAAAAACCTAACCCTATCATGGTTAGGATTTCTTGCCTTCTCACCACGTTGCTTCTCCTCTTGCATGCTACTTTTCCTCTTGCATGCTGCTTTTCCTCTTGCATGTTGCTTTTCTTGCCATATGTTCTTCTTCAAAAATAGGCCTGCGCCAAAAATAGCCTTCCTTCTCAAAATAGGCTTGCGCCCAACATGCCCCCAACAATAACATGTGCCTCGTCTCGAGCCACTCAGGTGGTGCGTGCTCCCTAGACAACCTCTTCCAAGCTGTGAAATTTTCCTTCTAACTCTTCCCCTTTTTCTCTAGCTTGCGCAACTTTCCCTGTGAGCTCTTCTACCCTCTGCAATGTGATATGTTCCTTGAGAGACTCTGTGCTCTTAGCATGATCCTGAGCCATTCTTTTCTCTTCCTTCTCCCATTTCACAATTATTTGCGTTGCTTTCTCTTAGAGAGGTTCTAACTGGGCTTGCCTTTCATGCTTGTTATTATACACAGTCTTTAATTGTATATGCAGGGTCTTCATCTCCTGCACACCCTTCAATCACTCTGTGATGCTCATGGAATTTTTTCGTTGCTTCAAGTCATGTATTGTAGTGGTGATTACCTCCTCTTGTTGGTCTAGTTGTTGGACCCTATCATCTTCTTCCAACGTCGTCCATAACTGGGCGGTACTGTCAAATAGTTGTGTGACCTTTTCATCTTATTTCTCCATCATTTCCACTTGCAGGGCTTCCTGTTTTTCACTTTTAGCCATGAATTCAAGAGGAGTAGTTGGGGTTAATTTTTCTATAAGTTCTTCGATCTCCTTCTTGTAGTCTTCGAGCGTCTACGTGGTTATTTGGATCTGTTCTTCCGCATTTCTCATGAACTCCTGCGCGCTGTCTGGAATTCTCATGAAGACTTCCTTCAGCTTCTGCTCTAAGTTGTCTGTGTGTTGTTTCTCTTCTTTTGTCTCCAGGTTTACCTTCACGACCACCAGTTCTAGGGCATCCTTGTCATTTTTCGTTACATGCAATTCTGTCGCATCTGTTCTTTCTCGCGATTGCACTTCCAGCGTGACATTGACTTGCAGTTTTTACAGTGCCTTTGTTGTTATTTTCGCCAATACCAATTGTACCTATGCCAAATATTTGAGTGGTGTATGGTTTATGACCTCGTCAACCTGCAACATCCTTGTTGTTATTTGGAAGCTCGGACTTGCTTGCGTTATGGTCTGGATGATGTTTGTTTTGTTCTGTGTGGTCCTGTCCTTTGTTTTTGTCACTGGGGGGATCTGTTTTGTTCCCCTTTCATGCCTTTGCGCTTCTTTTATCTGCCCTAATACCTCCTTAATATCATCCATCTCATTCTGTATCCTTCCTCTTTGGTTCTCGACCTTTTCAAACTCCTCTGCTACGCGATCATGTACTCTCTTTGCGATAATATAGACATCATCCTCGATGATTGTATATTATGGGATTTTTTTATGGGCCTTGGCCTTCTTGCGTGGCCTCCCTAGATGTATAATTGGTCGTTCAGGTGGCCATGTTTCTTATGGAGTAGCTACTGAAGGGGTTTCCTGTGTCATTATGTCCCCCCTTCCTTGTTCTTCCTTCTCTAGGGAATTTTCCTTCTTTCTTGTCTATGCATCTTTCTTTGGAGAACTGCCCTTCTTCTGATGCGTTGGATTTTGACTGGGATTCTCCTACTTTGTTGACTTCTTGGGCACAATGTTGCCTACTACAGGTGTCTTGGATGACCCTGTGTCCACTTCTTTTCCCTTGGGCATGTCCTTGGTGATGACTGGGATATTCCACTCATCCTCACAATAGAACCATTTGTTGGTTATATCTCTCTTTAACTTCTTGGGTTGATCCAGGTTTGAATCTCAACAGGTTTCCAACAAAACCCTCTAAAACTATCGGCCCTCTCAGTAAACCAGAAGGCAATGATGTGCATAGAGTGCACCATGCAGTCTCACCCGAGATAGCTTTATGGGTGACTGCAATGCTCAGGTGCTTGCAGTCTAGGAATGAGTGGGGATCTGGGAGTGTATTATATCTTTCTTCAAGCATTGATCTTGTTATTCATTCAAGTATTCCTAGTATTCATTTATCTTTAGCCTCATGCATGCATTCTAATACATCTAGTTAATCATTCATTCATAAGATAACCATTAATAGAAATTAATCACGCAATAAACATTACATAGAACACAGGTTTTACCGTGGTTCACCCCCTCCTGGGCTATGTCCACAAATATTTGGCTTCTCTTCTATTTTATTTAGTCTGCTGCAAAATCTAGTGTTGCGCGCATTAGATCTTCAATCATACAATCATTATGAGGTTAAGGAACCTCTGTGAGGCGAACTAGATCACACCAGGCTCCTCAGCCTATGACCTAACCCTCAAAATATAGCTTACTTGACTCGTGTAAAACCTTATTATGACAATAGTAATTGTTATCAACTCGCTCATAATGAGCAAAAACCGACAAAACCCTTAACCTAGACCTCCTAGTTATTTATTTATACTACTCTATTAGCTTATAGTTGTTATAATATTTGTCAAAAAATCTAACCCTATCATGGTTAGGCTTTCCTGCCTTCTCGCCACGTTGCTTCTCCTCTTGCATGCTGATTTTCCTCTTGCATGTTGCTTTTCCTCTTGCATGTTTCTTTTCCTGCCACCTATTATTCTCCAAAAATAGGCCTGCGCCCAAAATAGCTTTCCTTCTCAAAATAGTCATGCGCCCAACACTTGATTTTTTTCCACTAAATCCTCCATGACCAGATTCTATCCAAGTTCTTCCAATTAAGGGAGTTGGCATCCTTTGATTAATTATTGAACAACCTTATGTAATTTCAAGCATATGTCCATTGATTTGGTAATTTCTTTATCAACTCTTTCACCATCCTGTTGACAAGGCTCTAATGAGTAGAATATGTTTTCCTCTCCATTTTAGATGCGAGATAAATATTGGTTGGTGCATTAGGATTCTATGTGATCCATTGGTCGATGTAACCCATCCTTTCTTGAATCATGTTAAATTGCATAAGCTTTTCTTGTAATTGACTATGTTGATCTATAAGAGTGGTGATTGCTTGTTGGAAGAGATGTATATTTGCATACATGTCTTTGATGGCTTCTTCTAGCTATGTTCCTACTTTCTTATCACTTTCTTTGAAGTTCTTGACATTTCTTTCATATACTTTCACTTGTTGGATTTTCTCTTCTAATTCCCTAATTCTCGCCTCCTTTTTATGGTTCTGTTGGCACAACCTACTAATATTGTCTTCATTAGCACTCATGAATGCAGTTCCAGTTGTGGTGGCGGATATTGGATATTCCCTGACGTCTTCTGTAATGGGAACTTATGTAAGGACTGAGAACAACATTCCTTGGGTTTTCGACACTTTATTTACTTTCTCTTGCCTGATCTTTTCATATTTTCTATCATAAGTAAAGCTCCTTAGATTGGGAACCTCACTTGGTTGAAATGGAGCCCAAATCCCTAGTCCTAAATTGTTGAATGATGCCTTTATGTTGGTCCATGTTGTTGATACCTCTAGGATGTCAATATCCATTGGTTGAGTGCCTTCATTCCTCATCTCAATGTCTTTCTTTTTCCTTTCTTCTTCAACTTTCTTATCAACGACTTCTTTTGTTTCCTTTTCCATTGCTACTTTTTCTATTGCCTCTTTCTCTTCCACCTTCTTTTGAGCTTCTTCTCTTGATCTTTGTTTGTTTGTGATCCTTCCTATGGGTTTACCTCTCCTATGGAATAGAACATCATCATAACTCTATGCATTGCAATGCACTTCTTCTTCATCCCAAATCTCTATCGTGTATTCCGATGGGAGCCCTACTTTTTTGAAGTGGTCTTTTATGACATTCTTGGGATCGTGCCTTCATAATTGCTCTTATCCAAAATGTTAAAAAAATAGAGTGTTTAACTCTTCTTGATATTGCTTGTTGTTTTCGAAGAAGTAGGTGCCTACATACAGTGGTAGTGGTGGTCATATTTCTTTCTTACCCTAGTACAATATCCCCCCCACTCCATGGATTATAGTTTGATATGTTATTTCTTGGAGCAATAATTTATCAAGAAAAAAACGAGGAAGAATATGAGGGGGATTCATAGTGTCGAACACCCTTATATAGGTTCCATGTTCCATGAGATACCAATTATCGATTATTCTTATGACGACTATTTCCTTATCTGTCATGCATGGGGTCATTGTGCAGAATATGAATTCGTATAGGGGGGATAAGAAGTGTTCACATATCTTCTGATATTTTGTGCGATACTTGTGCTCCCAAAGAATTTTGCAGTATATGTGTATTTTTGGGTCTAATGGTTTCCATTTACATCCCATCCTTAGTTACTGATGGGCTATACAGATAATTTCTAGGAGGTACGAGGACATACATTGAAAACTTGGGAAGTTCCTAGGACAAGATTCTATCACTGTGGTGAGTGCCACTGTCTGATTTGCTGATAAAATGTCATCCCAATTGGACAACATTTCCTCATTTTCACAATAATACATCAAAGGCATGTACGATAGGGAGAACTGAGATGTGTCTGCCTCACCATACAATAGACACAACATAGACACCATGTATTGATAGGGTCTCCTTAAGGAAATTGTGGGGTAACCTCCCTTGGGCCTATGCTTGAATTCTTTATTAGTTTTGTAGCACTTGGGGCACAGTTCTTTCGTCGTGTGTTGGAACTCATCAAGAAGATTATTGTCTAGCTTTATCTCTCATTTGTCGAGGTGATAAAATATTTCCAAGTCCTTGGGTCAAAATGATTCTATGGGTTCCCCTTTGGCATTGAGAATGCATATATTTCCCATATCATCATGTTTTATGATCCAACTGATGGAATCAACACAAGGGAAGACAACAACATGGGTTGTGACTCTGAATATCCCAGATCTCTGGATATATTTGAATATTTTCAGCTCATCTTTGTCTTTGACCTCAATGGGGAAACTTGATTTCTTAAACATGTGGTATAAATCACCCAACTTGAGTGTCTCTCCCTCCTTTTCCAAGAGTCTGGAGGTGTCATCGTTTGTGGATCGAACTACATCTGGTTCATCTTGGGTGTCTTGACCATTGTCAGAGGATTATGCGACAGATACCTTGCTTGATTCTTTTTTGGGGGGCATATATGAACATGCAAGGAAAGGGTGGGATTAGTGTGGAGATTAAAATCACAAATGATACATAATTTTATCTAAGTATTTTTCAGATAGCCAAGGATTCACTTGAGCTGATGCTTGGTGGGAGATCATCATCTGAAGATGATAAAATGATAGTAAGCATGGTTAGCAGGCTAGTGATAATCAGAGAGGAAAATGGATTAAATAATGGATTAGAAGTCGAAATCAGAAAAGATAACGATAACTCTCCCTAATTCCATCGGCCAAGTTGACACAAAATGATCCAATCTCTAATGGTGGAGTTGGTGTGAGAGGTCTCGAAAAATAATCAGCGAGCTTAACTTGAGAGGCTCTGATAAAGGTTTGGGACTAATCAGTGAATTTAAGTTTAAATCCTTCGATGTGATTGGAGAAGTTAACAAGAAATGCTTCAATTAGTTTATATAAATTGGAGAAGATGGGGCCAACTTCCCCACAATTGATCGGAGAGATTAATGATAACTCTGCCAACGAATTCATGATAAGTGTTATTTCAAGGTTTAATCTAAGTTCAAAATCAACGCTTTTGTTGGGGGGAATGATATTGTGGATAATATTTGGATCAAGTTTGAAGCCATCACCATTTTGGGGGCAAGGCACTAGAGTTTGGAAGTTTGGCTTAGGGAAAAGGTTATACAAGTGATGTTGATGGTTGTTGGCATAATGAGATGGTGATAGGGAAAAGGAACAAGCTTCAGTTTAATAGGTTGAAGCTGATACCAAATAGAAACCTAGGGTTGTAACGGGGTGAGCGGTGGAGAGAGTTTGATGCAACAATTTTGAGGTGAACCAAGGTTTCCTTGCTGCGAAAAACTAAACCAACAATAGAAAATAGAGCACTAACCCTATAAGGGAAACCCTAACCCTAAAATAAAACAAAAAGGAGGATTTATGGCTTATCATTCAGTTTAGTGACACATGTCGAGTGAGTTAGTTGGGGGCGAGGAAAATATGAGCTCGAGGTTTGGAAACTTGAGACCTAAAAGAACACAGGTTTTACTGTGGTTCACCCCCTCCTGGGCTATGTGCACAAAGATTTGGCTTCTCTGCTATTTTATTTAGTCTGTTGCAAAATCTAGTGTTGCGCGCATTAGATCTTCAATCATACAATCATGATGAGGTTAAGGAACCTCTGTGAGGCGGACTATATCACACCAGGCTCCTCAGCTTGTGACCTAACCCTCAAAATATAACTTACTTGACTCTTCTACAACCTTATTACGACAATAGTAACTGTCATCAACTCGCTCATAATGACCAAAAACTGACAGAACCCTTAACCTAGACCTCCTAGGTATTTATTTATACTACTCTATTAGCTTATAGTCGTTACAATCTTTGTCAAAAAACCTAACCCTATCATGGTTAGGCTTGCCCACCTTCTCGCCACATTGCTTCTCCTCTTGCATGTTTATTTTCCTCTTTCATGTTGCTTATCCTCTTGCATGTTGCTTTTCCCGCCACCTGTTATTCTCCAAAAATAGGCCTGCGCCCAAAATAGCCTTCCTTCTCAAAATAGGCCTGCACCCAACACTTGATTTTTTCCCACTAAATCCTCCATGACCAGGTTCTATCCAAGTTCTTCCAATTAAGGGAGTTGACATCCATTGATTAATTATTGAACAACCTTATGTAATTTCAAGCATATGTCCATTGATTTGGTAGTTTCTTTATCAGCTCTTTGACCATCCTGTTGACAACGCTCTAATGAGTAGAATATGTTTTCCTCTCCATTTTAGATGCGAGATAACACTTGGCTGGTGCATCGGGATTCTCTGTGATCCATTGGTCGATGTAACCCATCCTTTCCTGAATCGTGTTAAATTGCATAAGCTTTGCTTGTACCTGACTATGCTGATCTATAAAAGTGGTGATTTCTTGTTGGAAGAGATGCATATTTACATACATGTCTTTGATGGCTTCTTCTAGCTCTGTTCCTACTTTCTTAGCACTTGCTTTGAAGTTCTTGACATTTCTTTCATATACTTTCACTTGTTGGATTTTATCTTCTAATTCCCTGATTCTCGCGTCCTTTTTTCTGGTTTTGTCGACACAACCTCCTAATATTGTCTTCATTAGCACTTATGAATGCGATGCTAATTGTGGCAGTGGCTATTGGATTTTCCCTGACATCTCCTGTAATGGGAACTTTTGTAAGGACTAAGATCAAAATTCCTTGGGTTTTTGACACTTTATTTACTTTCTCTTGCATGATCTTTTCATATTTTCTATCATAATTAAAGCTCCTTAGATTGGGAACCTCACTTGGTTGAAATGGAGCCCAAATCCCTAGTCCTAAATTGTTGAATGATGCCTTTATGTTGGTGCATGTTGTTTATACCTCTAGGATGTCAATATTCATTGGTTGAGTGCCTTCATTCCTCGTCTCAATGTCTTTCTTTTGCCTTTCTTCTTCGACTGACTTATCAACTACTTCTTTTGTTTCCTTTTCCGTTGCTACTTTTTCTGTTGCCTCTTTCTCTTCCACCTTCTTTTGAGCTTCTTCTCTTGATCTTTCTTTGTTTGTGTTCCTTCCTATGGGCTTACCTCTCCTATGGAATACAACATCATCATAACTCTATGCATTGTGATGCACTTCTTCTTCATCCCAAATCTCTATCGTGTATTCCCATGGGAGCCCTACTTTGTTGAAGTGGTCTTTTGTAACATTCTTGGGATCGTGCCTTCAGAACTGCTCTTATCCAAAATGGTAAAACAACAGAGTGTTTAACTCTTCTTGATATTGCTTGGTGTTTTCGAAGAAGTAGTTGCCTACATACAGTAGTAGTGGTGGCCATATTTATTTCTTACCCTGGTACAATATCCCCCCCACTCCATGGATTATAGTTTGATGTGTTATTTCTTGGAGCAATAATTTATCAGGAACGAACCGGGGAAGAAGATGAGGGGGATTCATAGTGTCGAACACCCTTATATATGTTCCATTTTCTATGAGATACCAATTCTCTATTCTTCTTATGACGACTATTTCCTTATCTGTCATGCATTGGGTCATTGCACAGAATATGAATTTGTATAGGGGGGATAAGAACTGTTCACATATCTTCTGATATTTTGTGCAATACTTGTGCTCCCAAAGAAGTTTGCAGTATATGTGGATTGTTGGGTCTAAGGGTTTCCATTTACATCCCATCCTTAGTTACTAATGAGCTATACAAATAATTTCCAGGAGGTACGAGGACATACGTCAAAAACTTGGGAAGGTCCCGGGATAGGATTATATTACTGTGGTGAGTGCCACTATCCAATTTGATGATAAAATGTCATCCCAATTGAACAACATTCCCTCATTTGCACAATAATACATCAAAGGCATGTACGATAGGGAGAACTGAGATGCATCTGGCTCACCATACAATCGACACAACATAGACACCATGTATTGATAGGGTCTCCTCAAGGAAATTGTGGGGTAACCTCCCTTGGGCCTACGCTTGAATTGTTTATCAGTTTTGTACCACTTGGGGCACAGTTCTTTAGTCGTGTGTTGGAACTCATCAAGAATCTTATTTCCTATCTTTATCTCTCATTTGTTGAGGTGATAACACTTTTCCAAGTCCTTGGGTCAAAATGATTCTATGGGTTCCCCTTTGGCATTGCAAATGCATCTATTTCCCAGATCATCATTTTTTATGATCCAATTGATGGAATCAACACAAGGGAAGACAACAACATGGGTTGTGACTCTGAATATCCTAGATCTTTGGATATATTTGAATATTTTCAGCTCATCTTAGTCTTTGGCCTCAATGGGGAAACTTGATTTCTTAAACATGCGGTACACATCACCCCACTTGAGTGTCTCTCCCTCCTTTTCCAAGAGTCTGGATGTGTCATCATTTGTGGATCCAACTACATATGGTTCATCTTGGGTCTGTCGACCATTGTAGGAGGCTTATGCAACATATACCTTGCTTGATGATTTTTTGGGGGGCATATATGAACATGCCAGGAAAGGGTGGATTAGTGTGTTGATTAAAATCACAAATGATACATAATTTTATCTAAGTATTTTTTAGATACCCAAGGATTCACTTGAACTGACGCTTGGTGGGAGATCATCATTCGAAGATGATAAAATGATAGCAAGCATGGTTAGCATCCTGGTGATAATCAGAGAGGAAAATGGATTAAATAATGGATTAGAAGTCGAAATCAGAAAAGATAACGATAACTTTCTCGAATTCCATCGACCAAGTTGACCCAAAATGATCCAATCTCTATCGGCAGAGTTGGTGTGAAAGGCCCCAAAAAATAATCAACGTGGTTAACTTGAGAGGCTTCGATAAAGGTTTGGGACTAATCAGTGAATTTTAGTTTAAATCCTTTGATGTTATTGGAGAAGTTAACAAGAAACACTTCAATCGATTTATATAAATTGGAGAAGATGGGGCCAACTTCCCCACAGTTGATCAGAGAGATTAATGATAACTCTGCCAACGAATTCACGCTAAGTGTTATTTCAAGGTTTAATCTAAGTTCAAAATTGACGCTTTTGCTGGGGGGGAACGATCTTGTGGATAATCTTTGGATCAAGTTTGAAGCCATCACCATTTTGGGGGTGAGGCACTAGAGTTTGGAAGTTTGGTTTAGGGAAAAGGTTATACAAGTGATGTTGATGCTTGCTGGCATAATGAGACGGTGATAAGGCAAAGGAACAAGCTTCAGTTTAAGAGATTCAAGGTGATACCGAATAGAAACCTAGGGTTGTAACGGGGTGAGTGGTAGAGAGAGTTTGATGAAACAATCTTGAGGTGAACCAGGGTTTCCGTGCTGCGAAAAACTAAACCAACAATAGAAAATAGATCACTAACCCTATAAGGGAAACCCTAACCCTAAAATGAAACCAAAAGGAGGATCGATGGCTTACCATTCAGTTTAGTGACACATGTCGAGTGAGTTAGTTGGGGGTGAGGAAAGTATGAGCTCGAGGTTTGGAAACTTGAGACCTATTCTCTTTCTTCGACGATCTATGAGATAACACAAACTCGGAGGTTGATTGCCTATATATAAAAGTTTGAGTGAGTTTAAGCATTAAATGCAACGGGTAAGATCTTTTTATTAAATTCCTCCAATGTACATTGGAGGACTTCGTGGGAAGTCCTCTGATGTGCATCAAAGGACTTAGCCTGAAAGGTGTCGGGGTCAATCAGAGAAGATGGAAACAACTCCTCCAATGAAATCGGAGGAGTTGACACTAACTCCTTCGATTTCATTGGAGGCATTGCGGGTAACTTGGGCGATGGAAGGGCCAATCAGAGGGAAAAGAAAGAACTTGTTGAAGCTCAATGGAAGAGTTAGGAGGAACTCCTTCGATATACATCAGAGAAGTTGAAATTAACTCCTCGGATGCACATCAGAGAAGTTTCAATTAACTTTGCTGAAAATCCAAAAATACATAATCTTGAAAAATTCTAAGTTTTTCCGATTTGAGGGATGTGAACTTAGGAATGATGAGGCAAGTTTTAGGGCAAGATGAAGAAACTAATGGAGGATCTTTTCAACATAAAAAAAGACAAAGGACCCCATTTTCTTGAAAAGATTTTGCAAATAGATTACTAGAAAATGAAGAGTTGTAATGTTTGGCACAACAATGAGCACCAAGTTTAAAAGACATGTTGTAATCTAGTGAGATTTTGTGCAATGCAAAAACATTCAAAAAGGTAAAGAGAAAATTTGAAGCTAGAGTAATATGGCCAGAAAGCTTTGAAAATATTTTTTTTTTAATAAAAATTACAAATAAGCATTATTTAAGAAGTTGGAAAATTTGAGAAAAAACATAGAATGCATAAGGTACACTAAGAAACTCTACAAAATCTCCATCCACATGAAACATGAAAATTATGAATATCAATGAGTATCAAAATATACAAATAGTTTAAATTTTTTAATTCAATATGAAATTGATGTATATAATATACATCTAGGTGAAAAGAAAGCATACCAACTTAATTTTACCAACTAGTGTTGAAGGTGGTATAAAAATGAGTGTGCAAGAATACTAATTCCGCATGGAGGTTGAAGATGCGCACAATAATAAGACAAATGAAAATAGCTCTTAGATAGAGGTTGAGGTAAAGGTAATGAAGGCTATAAAGGAAAAAGGAATAGTTGTAAGAGGTTGAGGTAAAGGTAATGAAGGCTATAAAGTGAAAAGGAAGAGTTCTAAGAGGTTTTTAAGTAAAGGTAATGAAGGTTATAAAGGAAAAAGGAAGAGTATATGGTAGTTGTATAAGAAAATTGTATCAATATATTTAAATATAAAAGTTATTATATCACTATATTTGTATATAAAAGTTATTATATCATTATATTTGTGAAGTTAAAAGTCATAAATGGTTAGAATATTTATAAAGAGGATATATAAATAAATTAAAAACTCAATTAAAACATCAAAAAATTCAATTAATTTATTAAAGAGAATATTTTTAGTTTTCTAAATTAATTTCTACATTTTCTCTTAAATTTGCAATTGTTGATGATGATCTCTCCAAAGAGGTACAAGCTTATTGATAAATGTCTCTTCTATTAAGAAGACCACCTGGTTGAAAAGCTTATCCAGGAGATGTTTTCTATTTGCATTCCCATCTCTCGGAAAGAGCAGCTAAATTAAATTCCCAGTTAGGTGAGGGGAGTCTTACTGCTCTACCAATAGTTGAAACTCAAGTTGGAGATGTTTCAGCTTATATTCCCACTAATGCAATTTCCATTACTGATGGACAAATATTTTCATCGGCCGATCTATTCAATGCCGGAATCTGACCTGCTATTAATGTGGGTATTTCCTTATCTAGAGTAGAATTCACGGCTCAAATAAAAGCTATGAAAAAGGTAGCTGGAAAATTGAAATTAAACATGAATTAAATTAACGATAAAATGTTTGTTTTTTTTAAATAAATTATAATATGGTTTTAGTAAAAATCATAATTTTATTTATAATTTCACCATATCCAAATTAAATAAATTCGCCATGTCCAAATTAAATAAATTCTATTATGATTTTGGTAAAAGTCATAATTTTACTTATAATTTCACATGTACTATTCTTTTTTGAATTTTCAATCAACCTAAAACTATGTACAAACTTGAATCATACTTAATCAATCAAAATCACAATATTTTAAATCAATCAAATTCACAATTTTTTGTTTTGTTTTGCTAAGTTACATTGTTGAATTCTAATATTATTTGGCAAAAAAGCAATTTATCAACTAGTAGACAATTACACGTTGTCCACTAATGTCTACACCTTGTTCACCACTCCTTTAAATAGAAAATAATTCCTTAATTTACCCTCACTTAACATTGTATTTATTATTTATATAAATTATAAAATTTATTGTAATGAATATATGTTATTATGAGATAAATATTTTGAAGGTATGTATTGATATTTAATAATAATTATTAATATTTTTTTTTTTAAAATCAAAAGGTTTATTTTTAAATATTTATAAAATATCTTTTTTTCATCATTTACACTAAAATATCAATGTTATTATTGATTTATAAGTAAGAGTAATTTAGGTATAAAATTTGATAAAGTTAATTTATATTAAAGTATCAATGTTATTATTTATAAGTAAGAGTAATTTAGTTATAAAATTTGATAAAGTTAATTTATATTATTAAAGGTAGAGTATGTTAAAAAAAATGATTTTATGTTCAATCTCCTTTAATCACAAGTTTTACAATTTTATTTATTCTAAGATTTTTGGGGGTAAGTCTAGAAACCAATTTCACCATGAAAACTATGAATCGTGAATGTTGCTCATGATTTTAGCAATATTCATTTTTGTTTTTTAAGCTCATAGTGTTATAAAACTACTTTTGATCACCAAAATTAAGATTAGTAAAAAAAAATTATAATATTTCAACTTCATTTTATTAGTGATTTCATTATCCATTTAAATTTTATCTTTAAAATTTATAAGGATGTAAGATTTAATATTATAAATATTATAAATTTGATAATATTCTTTTATGTTCCAATAGTTAAGTTAAGATTCAAAGTTTCTCCAAGTGTTGGGAGGAGGTCTTGTGGTCGAACCCTGCTTGAGTCTCTGGGATGGACTTTGTAATGGCTGCTATGTAAAATGTTTATATACTGATGAATATAAACGAGAAACTTTCCCGTGGAAAAAAAAAAGATTCAAAGTTTCTATGGGGTGGTAGAAGCAGGTGGAGCTATCTTTTTTCGAGGAGGATAGAGGACAAACTAGACTCACCTTTTCATGGAGCCTGGGCACAACAAACAACAATCAAGCTGAAGCTTATGCACTTTTCCAAGGTTTGCTTCTGGCTCGAAGCTGAGGCCTTGAATCTATCTCAATCCTAAGGGTTTCGGAAGGTGTTATAAGTTATGTGAGGAAGAAAACTCCACCGACTGACAAGAAACTCAGAAACATATATACAAGAATTTTCAAAGAGCTGAAAGCCTTTCACCCCTTTTTTTCCTTCCATGTTCTTCGTCACAATAACTCCAATACTGATTTCCAAGCTAATCTGGCTATACAAGATGAAATAGGCACTCTCTAGGTCAATGGAAAGACCTCCCTCCAATTCATTCCTTAATTTTGTTCATGATTATCCTCTCTGTTTTGATGGTGGGTCTCTTGTGGGACCTTGACCTTTCCACCTTAACCTTTGAATGTTTTGTAACTTCCTTCGCCCCCTCCAATTTAACCTCAAGCTTGGATTTGATGCATGGGATCGCACATTGTGCTTTTAGACGAACACATGCGAATCACTTACCAAATTCTTCTCCCCTTTCGTTAATTATGTCCTCCCTTCTTTGCCTTGCATGTGCCCTTTCTTATCCGCCCCTCTTTTGCTCTTCATTTCGATCTGACTCGCTCTCGTCCGTATGGAGGTTGTACTGCCTCTTGATCTTTGTGTGTCACCCAATTCATGGCCGCATCATCCACTCTCTTTAATGATGGTTCTTATGTCTTGAAATGGCCACTTCAAATGTGTGGTAGGATGGTTTGTTTAATGGAATCGAAGATTGAGACAAGAAAAATCAGTATATAGGACAAACTGATTTTTGCATAAATTTTGACTAAATATATATCTCAATTCTTAAAAAAAAAAACAAAATTTATAATCCAATTTTTAGTTGAGTTTGTAATGGCTGCTGTTTATATTATAAAGAGCATATCCTTTATTATATAGATTTCTTTAAAAAACATATTGTGAATAATTCTTTTGGGAGTGAGCTAAAAAGGTGGGAAAACTCAATCTTTTCCATGAGTTTACTTTTTTTACCACGGTAATATTTCATTATTTTGATTTAATATTATTTTTTTTCATCATTTTGATTTAATATTAAATTTTTTCATAATATATATTTTCTGTGAAAGTTTTACTCATCACTGTATCATTCATTCAATGGAATAGTATAATGAAAAAATGTTATAAATAAATAAATTTAATTTAATTTAATCACCCTAATTAAATTCCATGTATTTATATTTTTTTTTCTAAAATGAAGTTTGCTAAATTATAATTTTTGAAAAATGAAAGTACATATATAATCCATATCAATGTCTTAAAAAAATAATAAGAAGGGTAATGTGCTTTTTTTAAACTAAAATATAATAAGAATAATTTTGAATGGTTAGAATTGTAAATATGATATATTAATATTGGACATTATATTAAAGGTATGTATGTGAGGACGTTGAACCATTTTTATATTATAAATGATAATTTCATCATATCTAAAATTATAATATTGATAAAAAATTATTTAACTAAAATTATAATGTTGATTATCTCTCCTCCACTGATGAGCTGATGAGTTGAGGAGGTCATGCAATTTTTTTGATCCCCTCGTAATTAAAGTACGTAATAAGGATAAACAATTTACCTCATTTATCATTTATGGATCATGGAGAAGTATTCAAAATATTTTTCCCAAAAAAATTCTTAAAAAAAAATTATATTAACAAATATTACTTATCAAATTTAATTTAATGATGAAAAGTAAATAAAAATTGAGAATATTTCTTTCACATCAATATACAAGTCACTATTAAAATAAAATCAGTAGAATATCTTTTAAAAAATATTCTCGGATCATCCCACTTCTTTAAGTGAAATTGAGAAAATGAACTTCGACGAATATAATTTTTCGAGAACTTTATGATCGAGAAGCTCGTGTCAAATCACGTGGTTATTATTTATATGCTCAATGTGTCACTCTTGTGATGACGTGATAGGACATGAAAGGTTGGGTTGAGGCATATTTGCATTTGCATACACTTTATCACATGCCTTTTAACGGAATTTATTAGGGAGACTTTTGTTTCGAATTTTGAAATGATTATGGTTTTTGTGGGTTGATAACTTTAAAGTTTAGGATAGATGCTTATTATTTTTATTATATATTATATTAGATGTTATATTTTTATATTTTATTTATTAAATTATAAAAAAGTTATAATATATTTTGTATTTTTAATTATAAAAGTAGAAATTTATTGATATAATTTTTTATTTATTTTTTTTTTTTTGGATATAAACGGTATAAGAAGTTTGGAAACATCTAAGATTGTGAGTGAACATTTCATCCATTATGATGGACAACAATAAAAGTTCAATTATTGGAGAAGAGTGAATAGTTTTATAGGGTAAGAACTAGGAAATAGCTCTTGAAAAATGAAGTAACCATTGTAAAAGAATATTGGAAACATCTAAGATTGTGAGTGGACATTTCATCCATTATGATGGACAATAATAAAAGTTTAATTATTCAAGAAGAGTGTGAATAGATTTACAGGGTAAGAACTAGGAAATAGCTCTTGAAAAATGAAGGAACCATTGTAAAAGAATATTAAAATAAGAAATCTTGATAAGAGGTTGGGTGTTGAGAGTATTAAAATAAGTAATCTTCCCAACAAGTTAACCATTGATAATATTAAAATAAGAAATCTTAAAAACAAGTTAACCATTGAGAAAGCTTAGATTAACTTTGTTGTAGAGATAACATAAACCATTAGGTGATAAAAGTGAGAGAGGGAAACACAATATTAAAATCTTCTACAAAACTTATCAAGGAGGATCTGCTATGAACAAACTGAAGGTATAGCCATGAGTTCTTCCTTACTCCCCATGGTTGCTAATATTTTTGTGGAACACTTCAAGATCTTAGCCCTAAACAACTTTCATCTAAAACCCAAATGTTGGTTTTGATTTGTAGATGATATCTTCGTCATTTGGCCTCATGGTCATCTCTCCTCGATCTCTTTCTTTAACCATCTTAATAACATTTCCCCCGGTATTCATTTCACTATTGAAATGCAAGAGGATAATTTTCTTCCCTTTTTAGATGTTCTCATATATCGTCTTCCTAATGGTTCCCTTACCCATAAGATTTATCAAAAAAATATGCATATTGATCAATACCTCCATGCCCATTCTCACCATCACCCAACCCCAAAATATATTGTTTGAAAGACATTGGGTCACTCGAGCCATCCAAAACTCAGCTCCTCAATTCCCCGAGAAGGAAAAAACTCACTTGACTAAGGCCCTTGTGACCAATGTTTACTCTATCTCTCGAATCAACAAAGTCTTCTTCTCATCATGCCACGCTAAGAACAAAGTTACCAACTTAATGAGAACCCTCTAGAATTCTCGTTTTTTTTAGTGGCTATTTTTACCTCGTTTCTAAAAGGGATGCTATCGATAACACTCCTTTTTTACAAAGTGACTAAAATTACAATTTGTTTTTAAATTGCAACCTTAACAACCAATACTATTATAGAAAATTGACCCTTAAGACTTGATTTTAAACTTAAAACTAATGGAAAAAGGGCACGTCGGGGCTACATCACCCTCCCCCTTAATGAGCCCCTAAACTATAACACTATAATGAGCCCCCTTCATTTAAATTAACACGAGTTTATTTTATTTCTGGTTTTTAAATGCTAGTTTTATATTATGCTTTTTAAAATTTTGTTTTTTGATTTTAAAGTGTGTTTGGTTTTGTTTTTTAACTTTTATTTTTAATTTTTGTTTTTATATTTAAATTTTGTTTTTTTAATGTATTTTTTATTTTTTATTTTAAATATTGTTTTTAAGTTTTTTTTTTGTTTTTGTTTTTGAAATTTTGTTTCTAAATTTATATATTTAATTTTTTATTTTTTTTTCAATTTTTGTTTAATTTTTTATTTCGATTTTTGTTTTATTTTTTTTAGAAGAATAATTTAAATTGTTGTGTTTTTAATGCTTTATGTGAATGTTTTTGGGATTATTTTTTTAATTTCCTTTTGTTTTTATTTATTTTTTTAACTTTTTTTTAATAAAAAAAGTTTCTTTTAAATTAAAATGTGTTTTTTTCTATAAAAATGTGTTTTTTTAGTTAAAAAAAATTAAAATAAAATTAAAAATTGTGTTTTTTTCTTAAAAAAATATGTTATGGGATTTATTTTTGCAATTTGTCTTTTTTTTTAATTGTAATTAAAAAAAATGATTAATAAATAAAATAACATTTTTCGGTTTATAAGTTAATTTGAAGTTTTTCGTTCCTGACAGTGTAAGTGATCGAGGTCATTGTTTCAATTAAATCACAATTTTAATTCCAAAAATAAAAAGGATGCTACTAGTAGCTTCACTTTTTTATTTGAGGGTCAATTTTCTGCAATGGTATTGGTTGTCAAGGCCACAATTTCAATCAAATCGCAATTTTAGCCACCCTGCAAAAAATGGGTGTTACCAATAGCACCCCTTTTGAAATGGGGATTGATTTTAGTGTTTTTGACGCAAAAGGATGGGTCTTTTGCACCATATTTCTCATTAAGTTAGTAACTTTAATTAAGTCCAAAAACCATCCTTCCTCTTCCTTGCCCCTAGCTTACATTTATCTTCCTTACATCTATGGTACCACCGATCATATTTCAAAAATTTTGGTGAAAAAGAATTTCAAAACCTTTTTAACCTTGTAAAACCCTTAAGCAATTATTCAAAACTGCTAAGGACAAATTTGATCGGATGCTTGGCCCAGGAGTCTATCAAATTTATTTCTCTTGTGGAAAGTCATATATAGGCCAAGCCGAAATGTATTTTAAATCTCATCTCAAAGAGCATATAGCTGATACAACCCACAACCGAATCACAAAGTTATCTATTGTTGAACACTCATTTAAATCTAATCACCTAATTTTCTTTGACCAAACCAAAATTTTGGCATTAATGCCCTTTTACTCCTCTTGTCATTCAGAAGCACTGGAAATTGAAAAACACCCCAATAATTTCAATCGTGAAGATGACTACAAACTCAACCAATCATAGAATCCCATAGTACATTGATTCGATCATTAAGGCTATTCTTTCTTAATTTATTTTATGTTATTCTATTTATCTTACTCGTTTAATTTCATTATTATTTTATTTTAAAATTTTGTCTTTAATTTTCCATCCTTCTCTTACCCTGACCCCACTTAGGTTGTTTTTTCTTAGTTGACCCCCTTGTAAAATATATATTATCTTGCCAAAGCAAAAAAATTAAGTGTCCATATATACATGATAGCAGGCCTGTTGTTATGCCACGGTAGTGGAAACCAGAACGCATAGGCATGACAACTGTTCACAGTTCCAAAGCTTAAAGAAACAAACGACAACTATCGGCATACAACAAGGGGACTTGCCACCTGTTCTGTCACTCTTGTGGAAACCAGAACAAGCAGTGGACTGGGTGCCCCGACCTGAACCAGAGACTATCAGTCTTGAGCCTATCAGACCTGAACCAAAGACTAGCATAGGTAAAATTTGCAAAAATTAGCCATTAAACTAAAGAAAAAACCTGTGAGAAGCTCTGCATGCAGCGAGCTAGGGCTTCCATCTTGATGGAGTTTGAAGGTGAAGGGATGAAAACACGTCGGGCAACGACTCTTCTCAGGCTCACTTGACAAGGAATCATACAAGGCATCCAAACGTTTGTTGAAGAAACTCTGGTGGTGCTGTTGCTCGGCTAGGTCCCTCCTCATTTCAAAGATTAAAACTAGGTGGTTGTCCGTGAGTCTGTAGGAATATGGAGTTGGGTGACTGTGGTCCTTTTGAGCCTGGTTTTCCTCCAAAGTGGCAATGACAGAGTCAAAGGCAGCAACAAAGTCCGTGACGGGGTCTTCTTCCATGGAGGCAACAAATTGCACCTCGAGTGGTCCTCCAAAGGTAAGGCTTCTTCCTCCACTATGCATCCCATAGCAACTGAATCCTGAAATGGACTGGTGGTGCAGGTGGTGGGCTGGTGCTCCAGGGTAGTTGAAGGAAGGAAAGGAAATAATTCCTCCCAATTGGATGGAAATTTTTCTTCCACCGATGCCTTGGAGACTCTCAGTGTTGGGAGGACATGGATGTTGATGAGTCTGTGTGAACCAATTTTTCTTAGAGAACCCAGATGGTCCTCGTCTAGAACTGGAGCTTGAGAGTTAAGTCCCGAACCATGGTGAGGCCAAGGCTCTTAAGGAGCCTGCGTAGATGAGTTTTTCCCTGAAGAGCCCGGATGGTATTCGCCTAGTGTGATATCTTGAGAGGCAGGCCTTGGGTAGTTGTTCCTTCCAAACCTGCTATAGTAAGCCAACCCTCGATGGGGCTTGACTCATTCTCATGGCATGGTTGTGCAGTAGAAAAACCAGTTGAGCAGGCTGAGTCTCGGAGCAGGAATAACAAAATGATGCTGGGATTTGGGCCCAAGTTCCCCATATAACACTTTCCACATAGTGAAAATACCAGGATGACAGAGGCATTGATGGCTCTAGAAGCCATTAGTGCAGGTGTAATGGAAATCTCAAAGATCGTACTGAAGCCTAGGAGCTGAGCCCAGGCTTTCATTAAGGCCCGATGCACTAAGGCTTGGCCCTTATGCATGAGAACCATCGCGACTGGACATGGAGGGAGGGTGGCGGAGAGAGGCTTTAATTGCCCTCGTAATTTCCCTATCCATCGACGCGTGTGGCCCATGTGGCCCATGTGTCATTCTATCTAGGGAGATGTAGTCATGTAGAGCCAGTTCTTGGCACTTCTGTAGGAGTTGTGAGTCTTGTTGATCCATGGTATTAAGTATGAGGATCTTTTCTTGGGTATTGATACCTTCATTGGCTAGCCAACCAACTACTTTATTGGCCTCCCTTTTGACGTGTGAGGGGATGATAGTGAAGGGAATAAGTAGTGAGGCTTGTAGAAGGGAGAGAGGACCTGTAAGGCACCAGCTGGGAGTGATTTTTTCTGGATCCGAACCTTGGATAAATTTGGTTGCCAGAGAGATGATGAGTTGTGAATGTCCCTATACAATTAGGGGCTGCAAGTTGAGACTATGGGCTAGTTGGAGGCCTTTTATGAGGCCCCAGAGCTCAACTGATTTGTTCCTATCATGACACAAAAATACTGCTTTGAGGCACTTGATTTTCCTTGTGCTGTCTCTAATGATCGTTGCGTAGCCTGCCTGTCCTGGATTACCCTTGGAAGCTCCGTCGAATTTTAACTTACAGAACCTTGAAGGGGGGCACCTCTAGAAAGTTTAAAAACAAGCTTTAGGGGATGAGGGGTTGGGGAGACTGAGAGGAAAATTTGGGATGGATTTCTTCCAGGTGGCGAGAATGTTTAATTCTGGAGGGGCATCTAGGAAGTCCTCTAGATTCCAAGGCTGGATTTGAACTGTTTCCCAAATGTTGGCGGTGATTCTGTCCCAAACATCTAAGAGGTAGGAGGTTTGGGAGTGGAAGATACACCTATCTCTTTCTTTCAAAAATTTCCAAATGATAAGCCCTGGTAGAATTTTCCACATTCTATATAGAATTGGGCTTTGATAATCCCCAATGCCCCAATTTCTTAAGGTGTTTGGGATGCAGGTTCTGTCACGCTTTGTTTTCCTCATGATGATAGTGGCTTGGTCCCAAATATTATTGCTAACCTGACATTGATTGAATAAGTGTTCCATGGTTTCTTCATGTTTCTTACAAATATGGCATATTGAGGGCCCTATAAAGCCTTGTTTCCTTAAGTTGTCCCAAGTGAGGAGCCTATTCTGAACCAAGAGCCAGAGAAAGGTAGAAACCTTTGGCCAGAGTTTGGTCTTCCAGATTATGTGCTAGATGTGATCTTTTTTCTGTTCTTGAAAGTTCTCTTGAAGCTGATAGGCCTACAGTTAAGTTTCCTAGGGTTGCGGATCCCTAAGCCCCTTAGGGTTGTGGGTTTGAAAATCTTATCCTAGATGACTAGGGCCTAGGTTTTTCCTTGTTTGTGGCCATTCCAGAGGAATTTCCTCTGAATATTCCTTATGCTTTTGATGATCATTTGTAGGGCCTCCATGCATGAGAACATGTAGGCCAGGATGGCTTGAAGCATCGAATTCAGGAGGACAATCCTTGCAGGGAGGTTAGGGGTTCTGAAGGTCCAGGAGATGAGGCGATTGAAGATTGAGAGAAGAAGGGAATTCTAGTAGGTGTTGTGAGTTGTTGAGTCCATGAAGGGTAAGCCAAGTTATTTGGATGGAAGGGAGCACCCAAGGATGTCAAGGAGATGTGAGATGTGTCGTTGGACTGTTGTTGGTGTGTGGAAGAAGAAGAGTTGTGAATTATCCATATTGAAGATGGTCCCAGAGGCTTCGCTGAAGTCTGAGAGTATAGTGCGAAGTTTGGCCACTTCCCTGGCAGTGGGGGTGTTTAGGAGCAAGGTATCGTCAACAAATTGGTTGTGGGAAAAAACCAGTTGGAGCCCATGAATAGAGAGGCCTTGTATGGTTCCATTGGAAATTGAGGCAGAAATATACCTCCCCAACCCTTTTTCCATGATCATAAAGAGGAAAGGTGAGAGTAGATCTCCTTGGTGTATTCCCCGTGAAGGGGAGAAGGGATTCAAGGGAACCCCATTAAATAAGATGCAGAAGAAAAAAGAAGAGGTGAGTTCCATGATCCAATCTATCTAATCCAGGCTGAACCCAAACGCTGAGAAAACCGAGTACATGTAATTCCAGCTTAGTTTGTCTAAGGCTTTAGAAAGATCAAGTTTTATGAGCATACCTAGTGTGCAGGTAGTCTTGAGAAAGTGGATGATTTCATGCACGAGGATTATGTTTTCCATGATGTGTCACTCCTCCACATAACCTGACTACTCCTTAGAGATGATTCAAGGGAGTATAGGTTTGAGCTTGAGTGCTATGAATTTTGTTATGATCTTGTATATGACATTACAGAGCGCGATCGACCGAAACTGCTTTGGATTGGTAACACACTCTTCTTTAGGGATCAGAGTGAGAAAAGTGGCATTAAGAGTGGAGAGTACCTTCTTTGAGGTTCTAGATTCCTCCACCAGTGAAAAAACCTCGTCGCGGACCATTGACCAACAATAATGGAAGAAATCCGTGGTGAAGCCATCCTGCCCTGGGGATTTCCCCGATGGCATTTCCTTGATAGCCTGGTCCAATTCATCTTAAGTGATCATTCTCATGAGGGATAAATTCTGATCTGCGGTAATGAGGGTGGGGATATGCTGAGTATCCTTCTGATGGCTGGCGTCCAGTCCACAGGGGTTCTGAGAGTAGTTCTTTGTAGTATGTTACTAGTTCCTCTTCTATGTCTGCATGGTCCATGACAGTGTTACCCTGCGAGTCCTCAAGCTTTGTTATGTGATTTATATGACTTATGTGGATCATGGAGTGGTGGAAGAACTTTGTTTTTTTTTCCCTTCCTTAAGCCATTGAACATAGGATTTTTTCCTCCATAGGATCTCTTCATGTTTGTGTATTTCCTCAAGCTTCATTTTTAGGGTGGTTTCCTCCTGTAGCAAGGCTTACAATTAGCCCGAGACCATGGAATCTCATTGTACCTCCTCCATACATTGTTCTTGGGATTTTTTTGCAAGAAAGATGTTCCCAAAAAAGTTTTTGTTCCAGTCCCGTAATTTTTGTTTGAAATTCTTCAAGCGTTGTTGGAATTTGTACATACGCATTCCATGCTCTATTTCTACATTGGCCCACCAGGTTCAGGAGAGTTCTGGGATGTCTGGGTGGGTTAGCCAAAATTTCTCAAAGAGGAAGGGTTTGAACTTTGTAGTTGCCATGGTGTCCACCCAGAGTTGGACTGGCCAATGGTCTGATTCGGCCTTGGGTATTATGTCTGCCTCAATAACTGGTCCTTCGATCATTATGTTCTCCGAAATTAGAAAGTGATCTAGGCGACTTGAAATGTGTTGAGTCCCTATGCACTTTTTAGTCGAAGTGTAGGGACCATTTCTGGTCTCTACATCTATTAGGTTAAGGCTTTCTATAAGGTGCCTAAACTTGTAACTGTCCTATTCCAGGAATTTTGTGCCCCCACTTTTTTCCTCTAAGGTGAGGATGATGTTGAAGTCGCCCCCCAATATCCACTGATATTTTCCCGGAAGAGTGTTGATGTAGGACAAAATATTGATGAAGTGACATTTTTCTGATTGAGTTGAGGACTGTAAGCATTTGTTAAGACACCTGTTTTACTTGATCTTATGAATCTGTACTTATCTATAAGCGTTCCCACCATTGAGAAGGCAGGTTCTAGGATAATAGTGGTTGGATTCCAAAGAATGGTTAATCCTCTAGTTTCCCCTTTAGAGTCAATATAGGTGAAGTTGCAATGCCTCCAACACCTTCTGAAGGTTTACTCTGCGGTACTACCTGCACTTTTTGTTTCCTGAAGTAGTAAGATATCCAAGTTTTCTGACTTAATACAGTTTTGAAGAATCCTTTGCTTGGATCTTCCATTGAGACCTCTGATGTTGCAAGTGATGATCTTTATCATATTTAACTGCGGGGAGGGGGTTGGAAAAAATCTTCCGAGAGGCGCTAGATTTTCCGTAATTTGATCATGAAATTGCCTACCTCTTTGATTAGCTATTGTGTCGTCTTCCGACCCCTTCTCTTGCTTTGTTTCAGGTTGCGCTTGGGATCTGGGTCAAGTTCCAATTGTACACCAAGTCGTGAGGTGGCTCCTGCTGTGGAGTCGATGAAGACTTTATGGAATTTTCTGAGTTATTCTACTGGAATGGATTGTAGTTCTTTGCGGTTGAAGGCATCCTCTAGCTCATCTAGGTCAATGTATGCGAGTTCCTTTTCATCTATCTGCATTATGATGTCGCCATAATCCTGGTCTAGGATTGTTGATGTTTTAGAATAAGTTTGGGGGTTATGTCTTGGGATCTGCTCTAATACTGGATCAAGGGTTTGCTTGTCCTTTCTAGTTCCCTTACTCAATGCCTTCATTTTGTGGGGGTTTTCCACCTCCTTTGCGTCCGATAAATTGTTGAGGGAATCAAAGGAGTTTTTGGCTGGGATTTGTTTTTTGCTCATCTGTGCTTTTTTTTTGTTGCATTCTTTTTGCGCCCTTGCACCTGGGTGAACCTATATTGTTGTGTTTCCTCTGTTGTTGGCCACGATGGTGCATTGAGAGGGAAGTCCCTGAAGATATTCCCATGTTCATGGAATTTTCGGCATCTGAAGGGGATGTGATCATAATCTATGGTCTGTGTCCATTCTTCATCCTGATATTCTATGGTAACAGATCCTAGGAGGGATTTTGAGATATTCATGTAGACACAGATTCTAGCATATGAAGTGTATTTTCTTTTCTTCGTGGCCTATGAATATTTGACATATCTTCCTAGTGTGTTGCCAATGCTTGTTAAGATTTCCTCTAGACAAAACTTCCGGGGGAGGGAATACATGCATATCCAGACTATGGTGCTTGCAAATTCCTCCTTCTGTAGGTTGAATCGATATGTCCACAAACACAAATAAAGGCCCGCTGAGTTGTAGAAGTATGGACCATTCTCAAAAACCCTGTCCTTTTCCTCCAAGATGTAAAATATGATTGTGAAGAAGCATTTGGAGCTCACTTGCAGTTCATAGTCCCATTTCGAGTTCCACCAATGTTTGATCCATTTTATGAGATCCCTCTTGAAAGGCCAGATCCATAAAAAATTTTCGATCAGGGCATGGTCTTTCATGAACTGCGTCTGTTCTCCTACCCTTGTAGATTTTATTACATATTTTGGTGTTTTTGGTGCTTGTTGTATGCATTTACCTGGTACCTAGTTCCGATATGCCTTTGGATGCAACGAATCAACTTCCATATCCATGCTTTTCCCATTGCTTTGTTCTTCTTCCAGCAAGTGCTCTTTGAGGTGCAGCGGTTGTTTGAAGGAGGGTTGCCTGGCTTTGACTCCATCCATCTCATTTTTCACCGTGTTCCGGTATGAGGGGGTTTTCACCCCTCCATCTAATGCCATACTGCGCAGACAATACCGGCCAGGAATGCGGGTACAATGCAGTGGTGTTTGGTGTAGAGGGGGGGATGAAGTTGCCATAGGCAGCGCATACAATGTGTAGAAACCATACACTGTGCAAACCCTAGCAGAGATGAATCCTGATTTTCATTGAATTTTGTCTTTCACTCTAGTTGACCCCCTTGTTATTGTGTCATTCCCTTTATTTATAATCTATTATTACAAATCTTTATTTCTTTTCTAAATTTTTTCCTACCTATTATTGGTACTAGTATTTTTTATTTTTTATTTTTGGATTTAATCTAATTATTACTTATGATATTTTAATTTTACCTGAATCCCCCTGTTGGCCCAACAACAAGTCCCTTCCATTTTTGAAGAAAATGGAAGGGGCCTCTTTGGAAATAATTTCACTTGGTAAGAATTATCATTAGATTTACTGTTCAAAGTCTTGACCAGCCATCATTATTACTTACAAGAATAATAAGTCAACAAAACATCTTGAAAAGTTGATTTTTCTGCATATTTCCATTTTTCTTTTGTCTCTTCACAGGTATCAATTTTGATTGTGTCTACCAGGCAACTGTATATTTGGTTGTTTACTGAAGGATCCTACTTAATTTGTTCTCTAGATTCATCACTGTTTGAACATAATTTAAATTGTTATCACTTTGAATTTCATGACTGAAAGCATGAAATTCAAAGTTAATCTTCATCAAGTTATGTTAAGGAAACAAAAAAATTTCACATGCTTGAAAATGTTGTTTATAACAAGGTCCTATTCTAGGTAACATCGCCGGATCCCAAGTTCTTGCACTCGATTTTAAGTTGATTGAATGTCAATATTGTCTTAAGTTCAAAGCATGTTTTTCTAGGTCATTTTATGCTTATTTATGTTCCTCCAACGTGTTCTATGAGATCTTGAATGATACCTTATTGATATGATTCCTCTTGGACTTAGCCCTTGATGTCTAATTATTGTTTTGAAGTGATTCCATAACAAAAAAGTGACATTTGAAGTCTGATTGTTTCTACTTCATTTTTTCTGCAGTGGTTGATCATGATGAGTACAAGCATTAAACATTATCTTTGATTTTGGTTGGATTAAACGAGTATATAATAGATAAAGGGTAGTGGTATATCATATTTCAAAACCAAAACTCATTGTCCTATGTTAGTATGCATTCAACTAATGTAAAATTATTTTTTTAGGTTAAACACTATAAATGTTGCTCTAAAGAGGATCATGCTATATACATGAATATCTAATGAAACTCATGGTATACAAATGCTAGTAACCAAGCCTTAGACAAATTGTAGTCTTTGTCATGATGAGACTTTATGAATATAGTGGTGATGTGTCGGGAGTTTGATTAAACGTTTCATCATTATTCAACACTTGCAACATGTTAAGTAATGTAAATCATCCATTATATTATCATAACCCTCGTGTGATCATCCCATCCTTCTACCTGCAACCTAAGTGATTAGAAATTGAGGTATGATGGTATTTCGTGCCACTACCATGCATGTTCAAAAAATCATGGCTCATTTATTTTATTTCCATAAGGATAGAGGTTTCTGTGTTGCATTCTATTCCATATCCAATCTCACTGTTTTCCTTATTCCGAGTGTAATTCTCCTTTGCTTCAACCTGTCAGACTCGCTTATGGCGCCTGTGGTTCGCTTCGAACCAGATGGTCCTAAAATCGTTCAATCCTATGAAGATTCCCTCACACTCGTGTACAAGTTAGGATGGGGAGAGCTTATCCAATATTTTCATGGTGATAACATCAAAGTGGCTATGGATTTTTCCCAAACATTCAACGACCAAATTGTTCGCGTAGGAGATTTGGAGTTTCCTGTGGATGAAACATGGATAATAGAAGCTACCCGGTTGCCACTTGGTGGTGAGAAATGGTTTAATAACTGCATGGTCAAAGACATCCCTTGGAACAAGCTCTTGGCATCCACAAAATCAGGCTACCATAACAAAGTTATGCTTGTGACCTTGCTTAAAAAGAAATGACATGATCTTATTTTTATCATTAGGAAGTTCATTACATGTGAAGGTCGATATGGTTTGGTATTTTACTATCACATTTGACTACTAATGGAATTCCTAGGGTATGAACTAAATTTTCCTTATTATCTTCTGAAGATCCTAATGAAGATGTAAATTTTTTATCAAAGGGGTTTTAAAAATCCCGATGCGAGCCTTTTCCATTATGGCCTAATCAAAATTTTGATTGAGCACAGACTTGCTAAGATTGGGAATTCATGGGAGAGTTTCATTTTGAGAAATAACTTCTCTGAGAACCCACTCAAGCAACTAATTTTTTCTTAGGAGAATAAAGACTTCATGGGATTTCAAGGGTTTTAAATCAAAATTGTTCAAACGATGAAACCCTACCATCGACGCTTGTGTCAAATAATGGAATTGTTGATGAGATTGTCCATCAAAATCGGGTCATGGATCAATCTAAGGAGTCATATTTTAATGATGAATTGCATGGGGAAAAACCAGAGGATGGCTCATACATTGTTGATGGGTTTTCTACACTAGTCTTAGCTCGGGTTACCCAAAGCATGACCAATAAATTTAGGGCCAACCTTTGTGGCAACAAACTTGATCCTATAGTGACTGAAGTACATGATATACCTAAGCCTAAAGTTCAATCCCATGATCACGAAGCTGAACAATTATCCCAACAAGCTAATCAAAACCCTACAAACAAGAGATTAAGTGCTGGGAAAGTTTCAATAAAGGCAACCAATGTTAATTTTAATAACAAAAAAAGGCTAAAAAATTATCTCGTATTATCAGAAATAAATCTAAGAAATTCTTGAACCTTGGTTCTCCAATAGAGATTATGTAAAAAGTGTTTAACTTGCACATAAAGATCTAGCTCGAAAAAGATAGAACACACAACTTGCAAAAACAAGAAAAGAGAAAAATGAGAGAGAAAGAATGGACGAATTCTATTAACTGTATTCGACACTCAAAGAGAATAGTTTACAATATATATATGATACATGAGTAACTAATGTGCCATAGTAGTTATCTAGAGAGATCTAGACACTCATTGACAAACATTGGAGTGAACTGTCGCCTAGTCCTGGTTAACTAATCCATGTAATCAATAGTTAACTGGGTCACGACTTCGACTAGTCTAACTAAGTGTAACCAACTGTAACCAAAAGAGGAACATCTTATTTTTTAGGGGAATATTCTCTAGATAGAATATTCTCATCTAAGGAAGAGTTCTCAACACTGGACTGTAAAACTTAGGAAAATAATTATAGGTGAGTGCGTAATATCTCCAACACCCCCGTGAACACTACTAGGGTGTACATGATGAATGGGTCCTGATAACCAAGGCCATGCTAGTTACCCATTGTACAATGCATATAAGAATGAGACACTAAAAAAAAAAAGAGGAAAGAGGGAAAACCTCATGGGAAAACTCCCCCCTCAAATTACAATGCATAAAAAATTATATGAGAAGGAACAAAAAGTAGTTGCTAAGCAACCATGTCCTTCACTCCAAGAAGACCTCGCAACTGTGCAAGTTTGTGTTCGTTGAAGATTTTGTTGAATATGTAGATGTATGCATAGATATGATGAAGTAGATGCACCATTGAGATGTCCACACATATCCACTTTCTCTTATTGTAATGAAGAAGATCCAAATAAAGTTTGGATGAAATTTTGAAAACCGCACGGCCGTTTTCGGAAAAACACTGAAATTTTGTTGATTTTAAAATGATCATAAATTCACTTCCCAAACTCTATTTCGAATGATTTGTTTTTTGAAATTGGATATTTTTCTGAGAGGAATTCAAATATCCAATTTTTTTCTGCAATTTTTTCTCAGAAAATATCAGAATTGAATCTGATGTGCATGACTCCCTTTTTGTCTCCTGAGATGCATGCATGGTGCATGCATGTTTCTCCTGAGATGCAATCATGGCGCATGGAAAAGTGTGTGCATGTGACCCATGATATGCATGCAATATATATTCCACAGGAAATTCATAAAACAAATATGAAATGGAGTAGACATCATCTGCAATTAATGGAACACAAATTTGTGCATATATTTGTGTAGAAGACTCTTCAGAATAAGAGGCTTGATTCTGATGGATTCTCTTCTAGCCCTATATTTTCAATCTCATGCATGCAATCTTCATAATATTCTTTATTCCTGAATAGAACCTCCATTCTGGTCCATAGTTCATCTGGAGTTGAGTCTCGTGATTCATCATATACTTGGCGAAGAATTTCAGGAGAAATAGACCAGAAGATACATCCTATGGCTATATCTTGTCTATTGAGAAAGTCGTTTTTATCATCAGCGGAATCAGGCTCTACTTCTATTGCCATAGTTATTTGGTACAATCCTCTGCATCTAAGCTTAAGCATAATTTTTGGCTTCCATTCCAAATAGTTATGAGGCATGAGAAGTATTGTTGGCGAATAATCCATATTTTATGTGTTCTTCAATCTTTAGTACATGAAAATAAATATGTTGATGCACCTTTTCCTAGAAATCCATCCGCTATGATACCATGTAAAATGTGTTGAACCTGCACAAAAAGATCCAGCTAGAAAAAGACAGAACACATGGCTTGCAAAAACAAGAAAAGAGAAAAATGGGAGAGAAAGAATGGAATGATTCTATTAACTGTATTCCACACTCAAAGAGATTAATTTACAATAGATATAGGCTACATGAGTAACTAATTCACCATAGTAGTGATCTAGAGAGATCTAGACATTCACTGACATACATTGGAGTGAACTTCCACGTGGTCCTAGTTAATTGATCCATGCAATCATCAATTAACTGAGTCGCGACTTGCACTAGTATAACTAAGTGTAATTGAGTGTAACTGACTCTAAACTGAAGAGAAACATCCTATTTTGTAGGGGAATATTCTCTAGAGAGAATATTCTCATCTAAGGAAGAGTTTTCAACATTGGGTCCTATAAAACTTAGGAAAATAATTATAGGTGAGTGTGTAATATCTCCAACATATTAATGATGAATACATATCACAACCTGTAGTAAATATTCCCTCCCACAGACCAGAATCTGAGAAAGTTGTTCAATACAATTTTGTACATAATCTCCCACCTTTTCTCATAGGTTTTGATCAGTTCCCAGGCATTGGTTTAAGTCAAAATGATGAGTTTCCTGATACTAGGATTCCTCTTGTTGATAATCAACATACATATAATGAGGACATTTTGGGTAGATGCCCTAAATGTCAATTTTCGATGGAAAAGTATCATTCGGTTGTGGCTTCCCTTAATCAAAATACAAATCATATACATAATGAGAACATGCATTTAAGGAAACAAAATAGATCTTTAGTAGAGCAACATGAAATAGAGATTGCGGAAATGAAAAAGAAATCCAAAGTTGTTGATGGTCTAGTGGTGATCCAATCTACAGGGGTAAATGTTATTATCACTACTGACCCAAACAATATGACCAATTCCAAATCATGATGTATGGTTCTAGTTTTTCATGTTTAAAATTTTTGTTTTCTTGGTGAGTAATCATTTGGTAATATTGATATCATTTGATATTGTTGTTTTTGTTTATTTTAAATTGGTTATGAATTTCTTAATTTAGAGTAGATACAAAATCAGAGATTCTGTAGTTACTCTTTAAAAATGCATGAGTCATTCATTTGTGTTCTATTGTTGAATTACAGGTATGGATATATGAATATCATTATATGATTTTCATGGCCAAGTTTATGAGGATGATCAGTTTGGTTATGATTTCATTATATCAGTTAGTATGCTTACTAGTTTTAGAGTATGTTGAGACAAACGTATAATTTGTTTTGATTGTAAATGAACTTTTAGATTGTAACATCCCGCTCTGGCGCACTGAGAACACTTATTCTTTGAGGACACTTGCTCGCAAGTGATCCAGACTATTATGATATTAAAACATTTGTCCTTGATTATGATGCGTTATGGTAGATGACATGTTGTTTTACTACATTGACATAGACAGGTGCTATTGACTCAGTTTTACTGAGTGTGCAGGGTTTTGGACCTTGAGGATGCAGAGGCATTGACGGAACCCTTGGACTCCGGATCGAGTCAGGGAGTGTGATATTGGGGTTTGATTGATTTACTATGATATTAGTACATTTGATTAGATGATATGATGTGGACATGTTCTGACATGATTTGTTGATGATGTAGGCTGACGATAGCTTGCCGTCCAGACTCACATATGGAGTAAAGGGGCCACACATGATTACCAGAGAGGTTGAGGGAGAGGTGTGGACAACAGCCCTGCCACAGCCTACTAGCACTCCCGCCGTGGCTCAAGCTGTAGGTTAATAATTACCTAGTTCGAGAGGACCCACGATGCCACGAGGGCAGACTACGACAGTCACTCGCGATGATTCTAAGGGGCGCGCAATAAGGCGGGGGCCTTATTCCTTAGAATCCATTAGTCTCCCCAAGTTCACCTGGCGGAGTGTTGACTCTAGGGGTTATTGATGTCTACCAATCAGTCAAGAAGCGAGTGGCACCCTTGGAGCACGTGGTGCATCTTGAAGGGCATGTCGTGCAAAAGAAACAAAAAAAAGCGAGTGGCACCCTTAGAGCACGTGGTGCATCCTGAAGGGCATGTCGCGTAAAAGAAACAAAAGAGGCGAGTGGCACCCTTGGAGCACGTAGTGCGTCCTGAAGGGAACGTCGCATTGAGGATGATAAAGGAACAAACCTAGATGGCCCTAAGATAATCAACACTTTAAGAAATTTTAAAACAACTCCCCTAATTAAATGTCGCCCAGTTCAGAATTTAAGTTCCAAGTCAAAAAACTTCTCTAGGGGTAAAATTTTGTCTAACCTTAAGAAAATATCTCTATAAAGATAAAATGATAAAGTTTAAAATAAAATAAAAAAACCACTTAAGCAATAATTGTGGACTTCATAAATTTTTGGGTAAAATGAAGAGAGTAAGAACTTAAATAAAATCTGTGAATATCAAAGGTAAAGAAGAAATTAATTATTTAACTTGTGAAAGTGTAAAAAGTTATTAAATTAATAATAAAAGGAAAAGAGGGTAAATTGCGCAACTGCCATTTTGGCCCTAATAAAAAGGGGAAAGAATAAATTATAACATTTAGGAAACTAGGGAATGGAGGTAACTTAAAAAGGGAAAGAGGGGAACTTATGGTAAAAAGCGAGGTCAACTTAGTAAATAATGTGCAATTAAGAACCTTCTAAATTGAACTAAATTAGCAACTTCTTTTTAGGGAAAGTATTTAAAACCTGTAAGGGAATCTAGGGACACCTAGGAGTAAATTTAGGAGTAACTCTAGGTGGGTAAGGGAAATGAGACAATTATTAATTTAAAGAAAATAATTATTGGAGGAAAGTGGGGNAACTTAGTAAAGAATCTGCAATTAAAAACCTTCTAAATTGAACTAAATTAGCAACTTCTTTTAGGGAAAGTATTTAAAACCTGTAAGGGAATCTAGGGACACCTAGGAGTAAATTTAGGAGTAACTCTAGGTGGGTAAGGGAAATGAGACAATTATTAATTTAAAGAAAATAATTATTGGAGGAAAGTGGGGGATGGACGACACTTGTACGAAGGAGAATTATTAGAAGATTTTTATTAAAACTTAAATTAAATGAGATTTAGGGAAAGTTTGAAAGTTCTAAAACTCTATAAAAGAGAGGAAGGAGGAGGAAGTAGGGGATCGACTGTTAGTGTAATGTTACACTGCTGGATTAGTGACTTGACTGATTTACTTGTGGGGAATTGGGATTTCCCAGCTCGGATAGGAGTGGTAGCTCGGCCTTGCGAGGCAAGCTGGGAGCTAGACGTATCATCTAGATAGTGTGTGGCCCCTTTGTGGCTCGGGGGGCTAAGGGGGAAGAAGAGTACCCCTAGAGTTGGCTGGGAGGTATCGGTGAGGTCTCGACGGTCGACAAGCGGGAGCAACACGGAGCACGCGGACGTCAATCGAGGTAGGTGATAAGGCAATGGTATGATTTGTATTTTAGTAGATTAGAATGCATTACAACTTATGCTGGGATCGATATATCGGTGTAAATGGATTGATTGGCTATTTTTATTTATTTACTCAGCGATTACAATTGTAACTGCTGTAACTGCTGTTTTTATTTAAAATTTCTCATATGATACAGTATTATTGTGGGAAATCATGTACAATTTTATATTCTATAGGTTTCTTGGGTATGAATTGCAACTAATAAGCTATTGAAGAACCTCATGATAATAAAAATTTTACCGCTGTTACTTACCTCTGCTATTTGAGAGATAATAAAATTTTTACCGCTGTTACTTACCTCTGTTATTAAAGTTATTTACCTCTGTTATTTTAACAGATGAAGAAAATTTGAATTCATTCCTTGATGGGTGTAAATGCAATTTCGTTTTGGAAAATTTCGTTTTGTATGGGTTGCTGCAAATTCGTTATATTTATAAGCTGTATATGCATGGATGCGGTGTATTTCGTAGTTCAATTATTATTGTGTGTTAAGCATTACAGTGTATAAACCTTATTGTGAGTTAGCACTCGTAGACATGGTGTGGATTTTTGTGTATAATTCTGGGTGTTAATGCGGTATTTTACTGTGGGTTAATATTATGTATAATACCGTGGATAACCATCACCGGGTGTTATTGCGTAGACCTCCTGTGATAAGTGTAGTGTGTAATGGTCGTGGCCTCCCTTGATAAAAAAAAAAAAAACAATTGTTATAGCGTATCCTGGATAACCATTGCATGATAAGAAGATAGTGCAATGGTGAATTTATATTCTGGGCATGTCAGCGACTGTATTTCAATGACAACTTTATAATTCGTACCTCAATGGCGATTTTACAATTTTAGTGCATAATGGCTTCTCGTTCGGTGAAATGGTTCCTGTAAACCTTGGCTCTGTCAATTTCGTGTATGGCATTTTCGTTGTGAGTTTGATTCAGTAGAAGTCGTTTTGGCATAATCCATTCTGGGTTGGGGGTAAGGGAGAATTTGTCCTGGTGAATTACTCTTGGTCCTTTTCGTTGAAAAACTGGTTCTGAATTTCGTTCTGGCGTGGGTACCCAACAAACTTCTGGACTATTTCATAACTATGCACTTCAAATTCAAGTCGGAGAGGTACATCATACAACTTTACATTACTGGTTTAGAGTAGAGCTTTACATTACTGGGTCATAATAGAGAAATGTGGCTTTCTCCTCCCAACATTGGCGAGGAGAGCCAGCGTGTCTGATCTGGAACTCATTGTAAGAGATCCCAACTTTTTCCCGAAATTGTCTAACTTGGCATGATAATGTATGGATACATTTGTCTGTAAGCTGCCAGTTCATCCAACCACAACAATGTAGAATCTCCGTTAAAGGTTGCATGCCATCACCCTTTCCATGGTAGGAGATGCCCAATAGACATATTCACTACCAGAATCTTGGGGCTATCTTGCATCTCCACAATGATTGCTTAACTGTCTCTCGTTACTGACAAATCACTAAATAGTCATCTGTGAAACCAGAGCGATAAAGCCTATCCTTTACTGGAAGGCTGTTGTTAAGAGCAAGCCAATCAATAACCTTGGATTTAAAAGATGGATGGGCTTCCAGATGCCTTTGATTCGTCATAGCCATGAGATGCATGGTATTCTTAAATAAAACATTTTCCATTTGAGTCTTATATTTATCTGTGCTTGATCTCATTTTGTAGTTTGGAATTTAACTGATATTTTTGGTGCTAGTTGATTTGATCGCCCAGTGTTGACTAGCTACCCACCCTCGTTTAAATTGCCAGAGCGTGTTGGTTAAGAAATCATTACCTCAGTTCGACCTGAATTTAATGGCATTTCAGTACTCCTTCCAACCCATTTTTTAATATTGTAAGGATCCCAGACAGTCAAAATTTAAAGGCATAAGTCATTACAGATAAATAAATTGTTTGTGTTTAATTGCGGGACTAATAATCTAACAATCTATCCATAATTCAACTAAAAAGGAATTTGTCTTCATATAATTGGGGTATTGTTTTAAAAGTTTATGTGGTATATTTACTGGTATGAATTGATATAAATTTAAGGCAGGAATGCATATCATCATTTCAATAAATTTATGAGTTTGAACGTAAGATGGAAACCAGTGATTCAACATCGCTTAATCTTGTTATTAAAATCAGAATGATAAAATAACATTTTATCTATTAATAACTAAAATAAATAATCATAATACCTTAGTCATAACAAATAATTATTAATCATGATAATTAAATAGACCTTAGTTCCCGAATAATCATCAGTGTATAGCAAAGGATAACTTAAATTTGTGTTTAGTTATTTAAAAAAAAAAATGTCACTAAATAGTGGTTTAGAAAGCACAAAGGGACAAGTGCATTGATTATCATTGATTTAAAAGGACAATTTAAATTATTATGTATATGAGGATTAGAACCTAGGGCATGCAACTAATAGTGAGAATCCATATTTAAAAGGATTAATCATCCTTATCCATTTTGTGCTTAATCAGTTTTGTATGGACAAGATTAAATATGATGGAATTACACTACCTATTTATTGACATTAAGTTGATATAGAATTGATACTTGCAAGACATTCAGTACAAGTAGCGTAATCGTAATTTTGTCAAGATATAATAAGTTGTTCTAATTATTGATATTTAGGACTGCATTTATGATAATCTAGATTGATTAAACCTATCCATCCTCACTTGTAAACTTGATTATTCTATGATGAATTGATGATTGTGGACTCTGTGGATTTAGCTAGTTGCATGGATTGATTATGGTTGGTTCAAGTCGGAGTCCCTCGGACTTTCTCTTTCCGTAGAGGTCGTGGTTGTTCATTAATTATTGTTGTACTTGGTTGTAATCATTTTATTGCTTGGTCTGCTTGTGTCGGGCGGGATGTAGACACCTCCATGTTTCTCAGAACAGTCGCCAACCCTGAGACCTTAAATGGTTAAAATCGATGGGAACTTATGCTTGAGCGTTGCTTATGTGTCTTGGAGGTCCTAACCATTGTAGGGTAGGACGGGCGGGTAGCCAGTCTTATTTATAGTCAATTGATTGTCGTTTAATGCATGTAGATACTTGATGTGCATCTCAGGTCGTCATGTTGTGTTTTTCATTGTATGCGTCTTGTTCATCGTCGGGTGGTGACGCTGAGTCGAGTGTGTTTATTACCCTTGTACACACGTGCACACACAAAAAAAATAAAATAAAAAAAATTGCACTTGTTAAGAGGTTAGTCATCGTAACGAGGAGGTTCATTACATAGACTCTTGGATTAGTTATACTCATTTGATTTTATAATTTCTCATATAATCCATGAGATTGAATCACTAGACTAATTTAGGTGCTACCCAAATTTTTTAGGGATTATTGTTTATATTTGGTTGTTAGTTATCCTTTTGGTATCATAACTCTATTTCATTATAAAAGAGTATGATGAGATCGACTAGAAGGGGAGGAATAATGAAGACTTGGTGAATTTTTCTTTTGTGAAAATAATGAAAGCATCTTTTTATATGAAGACTTGTTTGTAAGTCTTTTTTTAATGTTTTTAGTACACGATTTACAATAGTCTTTCTATTTAAACGTTCCTTCTCTTTACTTAAGTTAATTTCAAATAAAATTTCTATTGTATCTCAGATTTGTATTTGAAATTCATGTTGTTTATGAATCATCATATTGTCATTTGAAGATCAATGTTCTAATTTCTAATTAATTATTCCAACTTACATTAATTCTTCTAGCATAAATGAAAATGTTATTTTTCAACTATTGTGATTGATATTATGTATAGTTTCGATAAATCTCTTTATTAATTATATGTTTGTTTCATTTCATAAAACATTTTTCACAGATTGGATCTCATATATAATCAATTTACTTTAAATGCAAGAGAAATTGATGTCATGATTGTTTCTCTTTCACATAACTAGAAAATTATGAAACTTTGCTTGGCTGCGCCTCAGGAAGTTTCTTAAAATTTCGAATTCTATATCGTTTGTCCCATTATCAAGATGTCTCTTGCATGTAGTCGATGAATGGTTATTATATTGATGTGAAAGTTGATTCAATTGTTAGATTTGGTTAGGATAATTTATTGTTCTTTCATAGAAATACTTTTGGTGTGATATGATTATTTATAATTTTAAATGCACATCATTTATTCTAGGGTCTAATTAAACTATTGAGATCAGTTTAGTTAACCTTAAATTTTTTTCATTTAAAATTTGTTTTGATTCCATTTTTTGGTTTGACTATAAATAGAGTGATTGTGTTTATATTAGTCTATTGTTAGTATCTTTTAATTTTATAATCCTTTTATCTTTTGCTTGAGATTTAGTTCTAAAGTTAAAATCCTTATTTCACAAGGTTTCTGCAATCTTGTAAATCTTGTACAAAGTAGTTAATGTTTTATTATCTTCTTCATTTTAGTAGCCACTGTAAATATTAGAGATTTGTTTATAATCTATATTATAGTTATAGATCTTAGTAAATATGACCCTTACAAAATACTTCCTACATCTCTTTTTTCGGGTAGATTCTTTTATTGGCTAATAGAGCCATAACACCCATCAGGAACAACCATACCAAATGGCTTGGATTCCACTTTAAGGACCTCGGACCGACTTGTCTCCTCTTAGTTGATGAGTGGTCATTTCTACCTGTCAACACCCCCTTAATAAGTTTCTTAGAATATTTTAATATTGTGTACCCTATCTCACTTTTATCATCTAATGGTTTATGCTATCTTTACAACAAAGTTAATCTAATATTTATTAACGATTAACTTGTTTTTAAGATTTCTTGTTTTAATATTCTCAACGGTTAACTTGTTAGTAACATTAATTACAACAAAGTTAATCTAAGATTTCTTAACAATTAACTTGTTTTTAAGATCTCTTGTTTTAATATTCTCGGCGGTTAACTTGTTAGTAACATTACTTACAACAAAGTTAATCTAAGATTTCTTAATGATTAACTTGTTTTTAAGATTTCTTCTTTTAATATTCTCAACGGTTAACTTGTTAGTAAGATTACTTATTTCAATAAACACGTTTTTAAGATTTATTGTTTTAATATTTTCTATGGTTAACTTGTTAGTAAGATTACTTATTTTAATATTCTCAATGGTGAACCTGTTATCAAGATTTCTTATTTTAATACTCTTTTACAATGATTCCCTCATTTTTCAAGGGATATCTGCTAGTTCTTACCTTGTAAATCTATTCTCCAACATGCTCTTTTTGAATACTTTAGCTTATGTTGTTCCTAATGATTCTTGAAGTGCCCACTAGAAATGTTGAACGTTTCAAAAATTCCTATATAAATTACATCCTGAAAAGTTTACAATAATTATGACTAATTATAAAAACATACACACTTTTTACAATAATTATGACTAATTATAATATTTTTTATTAATATTTAATTATTTAAGTAAAGAGTAATAAATAAACAATGGCGAACTCAATCACAACAAACATTCTTTAAATTTATCATATGAATTCAAAACAGAAAGAAACAACAACAACAACAACAATAATAATAACTAAGAGTAAAATATCCATACAATGTCAATTGTTAAGGCATAAATTTCAAAATAGATAAAATATATTTTGATTCATATAAGTTTTAGATTTTGATAAAATATATTTTGATTCATATAAATCTTAGATAGTGGGGTTGCCTAGATCATTAGATTTAATGTATTGGACCATGCATTATTATTTGGGATATAGGTTTTTTTTGTTTGTTTATAAAACTTATTAGAATTTAATGGTTAATTGTTAGTGAAGATAGTTATCATTGACTTTAGCTAATTCTATATATGAAACTAGATACTACCCTAGTTGTAGTTTAAACTCTTTCCCAAGACATAAGTCTCATTACTTATCGCTGCATACAAGTTTCATCTTTTATGATAAGAGAGAACACCTACACCATTACCTAGGATGAGCGAAGAATCCAACTATTACCAATGATGAAAGAAGATCCCAAAGAGGTGTTAATATATCTACAAAGAAGTTTTTAGGAATGATGAAGGAGAGAACAAGATGATACACAATTGTGCAAAAGAAAGTGATAACGCATGACGAGATTGATGAGAAATAAAGACTCACACTTAACCAACCAGGAAAGAGAAGACAAATTTAAGCAAGAAAGAACTGACAATCACACACAATACACAAAGGTTTTACCTTGGAAACCCAAAATTGGCAAAACTAGCATTCCTTGAGCATCTTGCTCCTTGTTGTCTTATTCATTCAATGAATAAACTATTACATGATTAACCTTGGTCTTCACCTAAGACACAATCACCATCATACTCTCTTTCTTTACACAAGAACAACCCTGTAGCCAATTCAACTTACATATACATGAACAATAATGTTCTGCTAAAGATTAGCATGAACATCAACTTAATACAATTACAACACGCCTTATTTATAGGCTTTATAGTATGAAAAAACGTAAATCATGATGCCCAAGAATAGTTACAGATTCATGCAGATGATTGTTTACAAATCCCATGAATCTTGGGACTCTGTTGCAGTCGACTTCAGTTGGTTTACCAATCGACTACCAGTCGACCTTCATTCGGTTTCCACTCGACCTCCTATAGGCTGACCTTTTGACTTCCCGCGACCCCTTCGACTTTAAATTTCCCTGTTGATAACTTCGACCTTGACTTTAACCATAGACTTGAATTAACTCATCAGTCGATTCATCACCTAGTCGATCCACCTCAAATAGAAAGTCAAATGATTGTTCTTTCACTGCAAAGAATATAACAACCCAACAAAGATAACATAGTGTGCCAAGGAAAAAGAGATCCCTGAAAAAGTTAACAAGCTATCAAAGGAGTACAACGATATAATATGGGATGAAATATTTCTAAATGGTTTATTGCCAAATAAAATTTACACATAATATAGACTTCATGTTGGTTATGTGTTATATTCTTTGTATGATTAGCTCCATGCACTGTATGTTGTGTTGGGGGGGGGGGGGTT
>JASDQU010011669.1:270587-304702 GCA_032191745.1 Picea mariana | reverse complement strand
TTTGGGGGAGGCCCTTGTTGTTTGGAGATTCTGGGGTAGAGCCCCTGAAATTGTTTTTTGGGGTTGTTTTTGGTCCATTTTTGGTCGGTTTTTTGGTCAACAATTTTTTGCCCCATTATATTATAATTCTGGTTAAGGAATCTAATCCAAGTTGATGGATTAGGGTTTTGGATGCCAAAAAATCATATATATTTCATTGTAAATGGTGAAGTTAATACAATGAGAATTAGAGGTGTGGCTCTAAACATTTGTTGGTTTTCCCGGTTAAAGGTTTCTAGGGTAACTTTCTTAGTGTTTGTGTTCATGCTATTGTTTTTTTTTCTTTTTCCATTTTATAAAGGATCTATGCATGAATTGCTATACTGTAAAGGTTTAAAACCTCCACTTCACTACAACATTTTAGAGAAGATGTACCACCAAAATTACTCGCCAAGTTTTCACCAAAGCAATTCATTTTCAAATTCCTCAGGTTATTGTGGTTTTGTTCACTTTCATGACAATTAGAGTGATAAAGTGGAATTTTTTATTTACAACAAAAAAAAATCATAAGAAACATCCACCTTTACCACAAGAAAAAAATTCACGATTCTCCATCATGTCCATGAAAACATTAAAAAATTGAAAGAAAAGAAACACATAGAAATGTGATATAATACATTTGCATTTACATTTTTAATGGTATATTTATTAAATGTTTTTAGTTACGTATTTAATTGAGTCATAAATTGCACCATCAACATGGATGATTTTAAGGATGAAAATTTATATTAAAATATAGAAGCATGGACTAATCTTACTAGTCCTTAATATGCAAAATGTAAAATGTTTGACGATAATTTTGTAAAAATATTCAAATTTCTAAAGATTTATATACTTTCTATAAACTTTTGGCGATTTACAAGGTAAAATAATTTTATTCTATGGAATTTGGGTGAATCATTTTTAGAAAAAATGGAAATTGACGAATTTTTTTTGGGAAAAACCATGGAAAATTAGCCCATTTGCAAAATTTAGCCCCTACAATCATCTATGAGTCCATCAATTCAATGATCAACTACATTCTCATTTTCATCCAACAAATGACACAAAAATATTGAAAAAGATTCCTCATTATTCATATATATTTAGTATTTACTATAAAATATTAACAAAATCTTATTTCTAATTGTATTACTAGTTCTACATCATCTTAACAAAATCTTATTTCTAATTTTATTACTAGTTCTACATCAACTAGTGGTTTTACATGGATCCAAAAAGAAGTCATCTACATTAAATATGAGTTGTCAAGAATGTGGTTATATGAAATACAATATCTCACTAAGATGATTATTGTAGTTGTAGTTGATACATGGAAAACTAGAGTTGCATGGAAGCGATATGTAAACAATCTTAAAGGAAATAGACGATGAAGTTACTCAATTGAACTTAAGACACAACTTAAAAATTATTAGTGGGGTGATGAAGGGTAGGGAAGTAGCTAGTAAACATCTATATCATCGAGATACAAAAATATTATTATGAATTATTATTTTTTCACTAGGACCAAATATTTGGAACCGCTAAGTAGTTTGTGATAAATAAAATAGATTAAACATACATCGATTACAAGTACATTTGCGAAAATTCCATAGAAAAAAATTACAAATGATATCAAAGGTCAACCATTTTTAGTCAAGTAAGGTCTTGAGAGGTCTTACTTGGTTCATCTTGGAAGGTGAATCCTTAATTAGAAGGGTTTGTTCTTAAAACTGATAGGAAATGTCTTACTTGATCAACTATGTCTAAGTGTTAATTAAACCTAGAGTATGGTTGTGTTGTCTTAGAAGGACACCCACCCATAAATTTTTCTTGAGGATCCATGGATGCACAAAGAATTTTCTAAATTTCTCCCCATAACTTTAACTTAGTAAAACTCCATTCCTTCTATTGATTCATGTTTTTCTCATGCTAGAAACCCTTGGAGAAAACCTCCCTAAGAAACAAGGGCCCCAATTTTTTTTTGGGTTTCTTTTGGTCCATTTTAGGTGGGTTTTTGGCCAAAGGTTTTTTTTCCCATTGTATTATAATTACGGTTAAGAAATTTAATCCGGATTGACGAAATAGGGTTTTGGATGTCGCAGAATCATATATATTATATTGTAAATGGTGACGTTAATACAATGAGAGTTAGATATTAAACTTTAAACATTTTCTGGTTTTCCCAATTAAGAATTTATGTAGTAAATTTCCAAGTACTATGTGTGAATGCTATTATTTTCTTTTTGTTTTATAAATAATCTATGTGTGCATTGCTATACTGTAAAGGTTTGAAACCTACACTTCACTACAATATTTTAGAGAAGATACCACCAAAATTACTATCCAGATTGTCACCAAAACAATTCATTTTCAAATTCCTCGTGTTATTGTGGCTTTTCTCACTTTCATCACAATTAGACTGATAAAATATAATTTTTTTATTTACAACTAAAGCATATCCTAAAAATATCCATATTTACCACAAGAAAAACATTCACGATTCTCCCTATTATCCCTAACAACATAAAAAAAGTTGAAATAAAAATAACACTTAGAAATACGATTTAACTGTTAGAATTAATGATTAATTTAGGGATTGGTTTGGAGTTTGTTTTGGTTTGTTGGAGTTGTTGAGATATTCTCTCAACCTCCATATCTATGTTGGGAATACGTTGGATCTGACTCCAACTATTTATATGTATTGTAATTGAGATTCAATGAGTAATACAATTTATTATTGTGTGTGAATTCCGTGCAATGGCTGCTCTCCATTTTCTTAAGATGGTATCAGAGCAGGCTCGGCCCTGACTCTCTCACGAGAGGGGCTGTGATCATGACAAATTTATAAATATGAATGTACTGTAGGATAGTAGATTAGTTGTAGGAAAGTAGATTAGTCATAGGTGAGAAATTGTTGAGTTGTTTCATGGAGGAGCCGTCCGTCTACCTTGCCAGGGATCTGTGTTCAAAGCATTGCATGAAGGAGGTTGTATCTGGTCGCATCTGCATGGAGAAGGTCGCATTTGTTCGTATCTGTGTGTGGAGGAGGCCGCATCAGTTCACAGCCAATCAAAAGGGTTTGAGAAGGGCACACTCTATTGATCGCAGACTTGAGAGCATTGTTTCTCTTAATCGCTGATTTGATCAGTGACATTGCTTTGTCAGAACATTCCGCATTTCCATTGATTTCTGAAGGAGGATCACTGGAAGAAGAGACGTCAGATGTGAAGGAATTGCATTTATTTGATTGCCGCCATCGGTTGACCCGTGCATCAAAAGGAGCAGAATCTAGCATAGTTGTTGCCGCCATAAAGAACCAGCCGTAGACGTGAAGGAGCCAGCATCATCTCTGCTTCAAGGAATAGAAACCGTCAAAATTTGATGGCCGTCATTTGGGTGAGAAAAATCGTTGGTTGAACTTTGAGAGAGGAATGGTCAACGATCTATTTCGATCACTATTCAGAAGAGAGGAATGGTCAATTTCTATTTTCAAAGCTACAGATCGATGCTTGAAGTTCATTGTTTTATGGAGTGTGTAGCTTGTTCGTATGTAGAATTGTGGATTTGTTGTTTTGTAATGTGGTATTGTTTAAGTGTGTTTGTAAATTGCATTATGAAGAACCAAATATAGAACAAGGTAACATAACTCAAACTGGTGTGTGCGGAAGCCCCGACCTTGCCACAAGATGGTCACTAGTTTGGTTTTGTCTACATTCTGTTATAAAGTTGATGGGTCGTGTGAATCCAGGAACGTCAGCTACAGGTATTCATTGTGTGTTTGTATGAAGGTCAAGTTGTTTGATCAACTTTTGAATACATCCAGTATTCAGACTATTCTCCTAGATACTGACGGATAGCCGAAAGCTAAGTATCCGATAGATGGAGGAATGTCCATGGGATGGTTCATTACTTGACTACTTTTCTTGCGGAAGACCCGACGAGCAAAGTATGTCAATATTGTTGATTATTTCAATTACATCATGATGGTCAGAGGCGTTTTTATTTTAAATGAGTCAAGAGGGAAGCTCGAAGTTGTGGAGAAGAAAGAGCGTAAACTGAGAGATTTCAGAGTGGGTGAGAGTGCTGATGAAGACCAGATCAGACATATATCTATATTGTAATTTGAGAATTGTAATCTGTGATTTATTTGTAATGTAATCATTAAGAGAGGGTGTTAGAATTAATGATTAATTTAGGGATTGGTTTGGAGTTTGTTTTGGTTTGTTGGAGTTGTTGAGATATTCTCTCAACCTCCATATCTATGTTGGGAATAAGTTGAATCTGACTCCAGCTATTTATATGTATTGTAATTGAGATTCAATGAGTAATACAATTTATTATTATGTGTGAATTCTGTGCAATGACTGCTCTCCATTTTCTTAAGATTAACACATTTACATATTCATATTTAGTAATATCTTTATTAAATACCTTTAGTTACGTATGTAGTTAGTCATAAAGTAAGTCTTCATCTACACAATGAATTCAATGATCAATTACATTATCAATTTCATCCAAAAACATGACACAAATATATAGAAAATGATTCCTCACTACTCATATATTTTATATTTAACGTAAAATATTAACAAAATCTTATTTCTAAATTTATTAGAAGTTATACATTATTTAGTGTGGCATATTTTAGTTACATGGATCAAGAAATAAGTCATCTACATTAAATATCAACTTTCAAGAATGTGGTTATATGAAATACAATATCTAAACTAAGATGATTATTGTAGTTGTAGTTGATACTTGGAAAACTAGTTACATGGAAGCGATACGTAAACAATATCTAAAGAAACAAAATATTAAATTACCAAGTTTAACTTGAGACACACTTTAAAAATTATTAGTGGTGAAGTAGTTAGTAAACATCCATATCCTCAAACAATAAATTATTATTATAAATTCAAAAAATTTCACTTGGACTAAATATTTTTAACTACCAAGTAGCATGTGATAAATAAAATAGTTTAAACACACATCTATTACAAGTGCAATTTCAAAAATTAGTCAGAGAGGTTTGACATGGTTCATTATGGAAGGTGAACCAATAATTACAAGGGTTTGTTCTTAAATTTATAGGAAATTTCTGAATCAATTATATCTAAGTGATAATTAAACCTGGAATATGGCTGTGTTGTTCCACACGTGCACTTACTCATAAATTTTTTCCATGAAGATTTGTGGATACATTAAGAATTTTCTAGATTTGCTCATCACAACTTTAATTTTAATTGAATAAAACTCCGTTCTTTCTACTAATTGATGGTTTTTTCATGTTAAAAACTCTTGGAGAAAACTTCCCAAGGAAGGGCTCCAAACAATTTTGGGTTGTTTTTAGTCTATTTTTGTGTTTTTTATTGGTCAACAATTTTTTAGTCCATTGTATTATAATTCTGATTAAAGAATTTAATTTGGGTTGTTAGATTAGAGTTTTGGATGTTACATAATCATATATATTGTATTGTAATGGTGATGTTAATATAATGAGAGTTAGAAGTGCGACATTAAACATTTGCTAGTTTTCCTGGTTAAGGATTTGCAAGGTGAATTTCTGAGTATGATATTTGAATGTTATTATTTTGTTTCAATTTTATAAAAAATATGTGTGTACATTTCTATAATGTAAATGTTTAAAAACCTACACTTCACTACAATATTCTAGAAAAAATACCACCAAAATTTCTAGCCAAGTTATCACTAAAGCAATTCATTTTCAAATCCTTATGTTACTATGGGTTTTCTCACTTTCATGGAAATTAGAATGGTAAAGTGGGATTTTTTTATTTACAACCAAAAATCCACTCTTATAAAAAAAAAACATTCATGATTCTCTATTATGTCCTTATCAACATAAAAAAATAAAATAAAAGTAACACCTATAAATGCAATTTAATACATTTACATTTAAATCTTTAGTGATATCTTTATTAAATTTCTTTAGTTACATATGTAGTCGACTCATAAATTGACTTTTCAATTGCACCATCAGTTCAATGATCAACTACATTTCTAATTTCATCCCAAAAAATGACACAAAAAATATTAAAAATGATTCTCATTATTCATATATTTAGTATTTATTATAAAATATTAACAAAATCTCATTTCTAAGTTTATTAGAAGTTCTACATCATCTAGTGGCTTATTAGTCCCTATCGAAGATGCAGAGGGACTATAGCGATCGATAATTTGTTGACTTTATATTAGTTCATCGTTTGACTGTAAATTTTTGCATTCTTTTTATTGTTTGAACTATAGAACTAAGAATATTATTTTATATATAATAAAAAAACCCATATATGTTATGATCTCATTGGATAGTAGATTTGAGGTCTTATTGCTAGCTTTGCTATTCCCAATGAATTATATGTTGCCATATCCAAATCTTTTAACATCTACGGTATTTTTGAATTTGTACTATTCATACTGAAATGTTTAGATATCCAAATTTTATAGCGATTGACAATTCGTTGACTTTATATTAGTTTTTCGTTTGACTACAATTTTTTGCATAATTTCTATTGTTCGAACTACAGAACAAAAAGCATTATTTTTTATACAATAAAAAAACCCATATATGTCATGATCTCGTTGGATAATAGATTTGAGGTCTTATTGCTAGCTTCGCTATTCCCAATGATTTATATGTTGGCATATCCAAAGTTTTTATCATCTACAGTGTTTTTGAATTTGTACTATTCATATTGAAATGTTTGGATATCCAAAGTTTTGAGCATGGATCGTCAGTTTTCATATTACTTTGTCCTCTGAGTAATTTTTTTTAGCATAGTCTCCAGTGTTCGAACTATTGTTTTATTATTATTATTATTGTTATTTTTTTCATTTTTCATTTTTTATTGTTTTTTTTTTAATTTTCTTTATTGTTGCGTGTTTCGAGATGTTTTTTCACTGTTGCATACGTAAACAGGTCTGTCACATTGCATTTTTCTTAAATGTTTGCACAACACGACGCCCTTTGACGATTTTGATAGCCTTAAGTGTTTACCTAACAATCCTCACAACCTTAAATGTTTATTCTATAGGTGTGTTACAATATAATTTACTTCCTTTTTTTGATACATTGTTGTCTGCAGTGAATTTGGGCAATGTTGTTCTTCATCGACATTACTGGTTCACTGGTTGATGATTGTTCGTTGGTTCGTTCGATGATGGTTGTTGTTGTTTGATTCAACTTTGCAAAGTTGAGGTCTTCCAGCTACAGTTGGACCTCTTCATGGTTGTTCACTGGTTTGTTGTTCTTCAACTTTGCAAGCAGTTGGACCTATTGTTGCGGTTTGCAGGTTTTGGAGCTACGGTTCTATCATCCCTCGTTGACAAGTAAGTTTTTGTGCCATGGTTTCATTGCTATTCCTTGTTTGTTGCTTTCTATTTTCAACTTGCAAGCAAGAATTTTCAATACTAGGTGTCCCTGCCTTGAAATCTTGTTGCAGAACATCTTTCTGTGTGGTTGCTACACCCAAAATATTTTCCTTGTTCTTGAAAGTCAATGTTCTATATAGAACCTGCCTTTGTCACAGTCGTGGTGACATATAAAAAAGAAAAATCCTCATTTTTCCTACCCTTGAAAACCATACGTTTGGAGCATTTTTTCCCAATGTTCTCCTCATATTATCTGTTCCTGGACACCATAYGTTTCGTACATTTTTCCTATTTTGTTCCCTTCCAAAYGTCTTGTTCTTCTTTGAATGTCAATGCTGGGCATAGAACCTAGATCTGTCGTAGCTACAATGAAATATAAAAAAGAAAATCAGATGTTCTCCTCTTATTTTCTGTTTCCAGGCTATTCCCTTCCAATCACATATGGAAACTTCCACTTTCTGGATATTGTGCCATAGCTGTTTCCAAAATAACAATGCAAAGGGTTTTAAAAAATGAGTTCAGAGTTGTCACAGGGGGAAAGAATCTTCTAGGGTAAAATCCGTCCATCTGTTGCCTTTGTATTGTCCTTTGTGTCTTGCAAACCATCTTCTGCCTTTGAAAATCTTGTACAATGCATGCCAAGAATAGGTTCAAAAATGATATACCTTGAATACTCAGTCCTTGTGCTCAACAAATTTATAGTGTTATTTATTTGCGTTGGCTATTATGTTTGGTTCACTGTTCACTGTACGTTTGTTTGCTTGTCATATGTTGTGGCGACTAGGGGGGATTGAATTTGACAAGAAGAAGGTTGAAGGATATATAGCAGAATTGGTATCCAGTTCCGCACTTGTAGTTTTCTATTTGTCTTTTTTTGTTTTTTCGTTTTTTTTTTCTTTATTTTTCTCTGTTTGCATATAAACTGAATATAGGTAAGAAACATCTTGAAAATCACAGTTTAAGAGATGAAACAAGTAATCTATGTTGAGTCTTATGAAATAGATACAAACTCCATTGTCCATGACAACATCAACCAGGTATTGCATAGCAATGGGATTTTTAGATTGGGTGCATTCTCGTATACTTTAGGGTATTGCCTTTTCGATGCATTTCAGGTTCTATTGCATTTTCGTTATTCCTCAACCGACCTGCACAATGGATTGATAGATTATTTCTTGGGCTGTTTAAAAAATGGCGATGCTGAGGAATTGTAGTTGTATGAATATGAATTGACATCTGACTTTCTTTGGGAGTTACATGGAATACATGATTTCACTACGTATTTTTAAAATATGTGGTTGTCTGCATCTGCAAATCTTCTTGTACATGAGAGGGGACTTTGGGGAGATACATTTTGTATATAGTGGATGTCTAAGTGGCTCAATATATCAATTGGAATGTGGTCATTGAAAAGAAAAACAAGATATCTACTATTTAACAGAACCGCATCTAGCGATCCATATTGCATCTTTTTCCATGATTCCAATCCTTTTAGTGGTTATTATGAACCACTACTATATAGAAAATTATCCATATGCAATCTTGGAGGACCTCATATTTACTTGTCCCTCATTTAAAAAGACCTTGAATCGCAATGGAAATGAATTATGCATCATTTATAGTGCCATGGCTTGCAGATAGCAACAACTGCTACATCTAGTTGTGGAGATAGTTTGTTAGTGCAATTTTCTATTTGGTAGAAACTGAGTTCGATGTGCAGTCGCTGCAGATTTACAATGTACAATCCTTTTGCAATGCAATTATAGGTGGCAACCAACATGCTTTTAGTTTTTTGCATCAACACCTTTTTCCATATCTCCTAGAGAATATACTGATAATTGGAAGTTGGCAAGAATAACTTGTAAACATGGCACTGCCATATGAAAAAGGAAATCTAGAGGGTGGCTAATTCTGTTTGTAATGGATATCTATCATATTCAGAGTAAATATCCAGGTCTAGTCGGCCTTGCCAGTTGACAGTGCCCATTCTTGGTGTATTGATTCAAACTATGATTGAACGATTGACATCATCTCGTTGAAAACAGATACGCCACATATCCATGATCAACCTTTAATGGGAAATACCACTGGTTCAGGGTCCACTGTCCATGCCACCCAAACCGCATCGAATGTGCATACCTGTAGCATGCTATTTAATGATAATGAAACCTGTCCCAATTGTGATGAGGCCATACAGGGCTTAAACAACAAACTTAGACTAACTTATCACAAATTGAAAAAGGTCATGCGTGAAACTCGTCCCAGTTATGATCAGGCCATAAAGGGCTTAAAAAAAAAGTGTAGACTAAATTATCACAACTTGAAAAATCTCATACGTGAGAGGAAAACATACATTGGTGGTATGGGAAATACTACCGGTTCAGGCTCCAGTGTCAATGCCAGCCAAACCACATCGAATATGAATAAGAGTCGTATGCTATTTAATCAGAATAAGACTCATCCTAGTTTCCATGAGGTCATCCTTCCCTTGAACAAAAAACGTAGACTAAGTTATCACAACTTGAAAAGGGTCATACGCGAGAGAAAAAAATACATTACTACACTTCCTTCTAGACAAAAAATGACATATCACAACCTAAAACGAATTGTTCATGGACAGCACAAGAGAAACATGTACGATCACATATCCCACAATGGTCATGGCATTGTCCGAGAGGAAAAAATCACATTTCGTGGGCTAGAACCAACAACATGCACTGCTACCAATGAAAACCAACAAACACTTTCTACGCATACTTCCCTACCGAAGAAAGATGCAAGACATGTCTATTTGAAACAAATCAAAGGCACTCCTTCAATTGCATGTAAAATTTGTGTTGAAGGAAAATCTCCCCGCAGACAGGTAGATCTCCTCTTGAGAGATAGACTCTTAACTCTCAAGATAGAAAGTGCTTATCATGGTCACTGACTTCCTTTTAGATTTACACAAACTAATGCATGAGGAGGAAGGAGGAAATATGTATCTTTTACCGGCGTTTGTCCCTGCATAGTCCGAGTTGAGCTCCAATCTTTCGCTCCTTGATAAGTCCTGTAAACAAACACATATACGACCAACTTCCTACTCTATCAGGATTAGCTTGAAAGAGATCTATCTACTTAGAGACAAATTCATGTGAGGTTTAACACAAATTATAAAGAAACAGGCCAAGCATATTACATTAATGAGGACAAAACATTACTTACAACCATAGATGGAATGTAACAGTTTTGTCAAGTTCTCCTTGTCTAACCCTTGCTCAAAATCTCCACGATCAGAATGACGATAGCTTCATTGATTAGCCTCCACTTCACTGTGTGTTTCCTATGAGATCATAGGTTTCATGCTTCTAATCCCTTCTCCAAATATCACTTATGAGACCATAATTTTGGTATCATTCTTCATCCATCTCCCCCTTTCACCATGAGAAAGCCTACATATATAGCCTTGGAGGGGCTCAACCACTTGAGATATCTTTGGAGTAGGTTGAGGATTTTCCTCTTTGAGTTAGGGATCTTCACTAAGATCATGGCTGGACTAGGGATTCGAATCCAACTGCCTTCCAATATTGAAAAGATCTTTCCCCCATTCATCTCAACAAACCAACTGCTGCCCAGAATAGGTAGCGCTCCCTCAAAAGGGCCATCAGAGCATTATAATGCTCCCAAGTAGGCTTTAGGGGGCACCAACACTCCTGAGAGTAGGAGTGCTCCTTCAAAATGGATGATACAGTGTTATAACGCACCCAGATAGACTATAGGGGGTGCCAACACTCCTAAGAGAGGTATAGGAGAGCGCTCTCTTCCAAAAACTCAGTTTTTTGGGTTCTTTCAGATGGCAAGAGGTTCATAAGCCCAGTTAACCATTCCTCCTCTTCCAATTCAAGTGTTTGATGTGTGTCAAGTGTCCTTCTCATGTCATTATAGGCACGACATAGGCATCATGGTAGTATGCTTTCCTTGACACTTGCGACACTTGTGAGAAAAATGCGACACTTGCAACACTTGTAATGAAGACACTTGTGACACTATCGAAGTGAGTAATTTTGATGTGTAACAGATTGCCCCCCAAAGTATGAAGTTAGAAGATGAGAACTGATAAATGAAATGCTTTGTAGACTTTCAAGAAAGGGTATAGACCCAGAGAACCTGATAGAAGATGCACACAAACATCCAACAAATATTATGACATGTTTCAGACCCAAGGCAGGCATACCTATGCTTGGGTGATAAAGACTTGCAAGATATGGCCACCATAAAATACACTGCGGATCCATAATTGTATTGATAAAAGGTATAACCACCGAGGATACAACATGGATCTATACTCATATGACCTGAATTGATCGTAGCCGCGAAGAATACACAGTGGATCTACGAGATGAATAGACATATCCACGACCAATACAAAGTGGATCTATGTAACAGTATATGTGTCATTGTTCAAGAGAAACTCCTTCGTAACCTGGGCAAAGTACATATTAGAGTGATCACTCAACCCAGGGTCTTCTTACCGATCCCAATGCAGTACGAATCTAACCATGTGAATAGATGTCTTGATGTTGAACATGGAAGAAACCACTTGATTATTGGTCAATGATGTAAACCATTAACAAGCGCGAGGGAGATCACCATTAATGTCAATGATTCCCAAGGTACTCTAGTACATTCCAACGAATGTGAATGGATGAGCTAAAGTCGAACATCCATGGAATCATCCAATTAGAGGTCAATGATGTAAACCCATTGTTGGATGTGAGGAGGCCTGCCATTGAGGCATGAAGGTCCCAAAGTACTAATTGGTTTCTAAATCTAGTTCCTGGATAATGTGTTGAAGTCGACAGGAATAGACTTGTCAAAGGAGGGCCTTGATGTATCCCCCATCAATGACATGAAACAGACACAGAGATGTAATTGGTAGATCAAATGAACATGGATTGACACGAGTATTGAGACAATATATTTGTGATGGCTGACTCTCGAGGCGGATACTTCCCTTGAACACTGAGGCACAATAGCAGAAACCTGACATGGACCAAAACACGATGATGTAATGGATACTGTGACTTTCGTCAGGTGACCCAAAGGAGTACAAAAAACTCAGAGGATTGGTTCAGTGCAGAGGTTCAGTGGATTAAGATGTGCGCAAAGACAAAGTGTCGTGTTCAAGGGCAACTCTAAGAGTTACTTGGTAATGTTCTCAAAAACTGCTTGGCTTGCTTCTTTCAATTTTTTACCCCATCTAGATAGACGAGTACCTCTTTTTAATTTAACGAGCTCGAGGAGGGTAAAACATGCTCGATATGACTCACCTTTGGTAAGTTCCTCTTCCTTTGTTTAACGAAATGGAATAAGTAAGGGTTCAATCCTATATGGGCCTGTCGATGTTTTGTTTAGCGAGTCCAAAGATAGAAAACTCGAAGGTTTTTCATGATTATAGAGTCTGGAAAAACACTTAAAAGAGAACTCTCTCAGTTCCTTTTTCATAAAGTAGTTTGACGAGACCGAAAAAGAGATAAACTATCACTCAATAGACGTTTTCTTCAAATACTTTAACGAGCGTGAAGAGAACAAGGTCGCTCGACAATCTTTTCATCTTTAGAGAGTCTGAAAAAGAACTTAAAGATGACTCCAATGTCGTCCTTTTTCGTAATGTTAGTCTTGCAAGGCCCAAAAAGAGATAAATTATCACTCGAAAGACGCCCTTTCAAACCTTTTAATGAGTGGGAAAGGAAGCAAGATCACTTGGCAATCTTTTCATGTTTAAAGAGTCTGAAAAGAGCTTAAAGAAGACTCTAGGGGGTTCCTTTTTCGTGTATCCATACAGGTCCGAAAAAGAGATAAAAGTCTACCTGGATGCATTCTCATGTATTTACGAGCACGAGAAAGAACACAGACTAAGCTCAGTATGCCCCCAGCTTGAAAAGCTAGTGGATTAACTCTAGAATGATCATCAAAGGCTGGAGACATGTCCTCTAAGATTAAATTCATTCATCGACTTTGAGGTTGCCACCGATTTCTCTAGTAGATGAGAAAAGGGAGAAGGGTGGATGAAATGAAGGTTCAAGAGAGATGACTGTTTCATTTTTTAACGAGCTTGACACAGGAAAAGAACTATGCTCAGGACCTCTGTTTCATTTTTTAACGAGCTTGCCACAGAGAAGAGAAACTATGCTTGTGACCTCTGTTTCATTTTTTAACGAGCTTGCCACAGAGACGAGAAACTATGCTCATGGCTACTTCTTGATCATGGCTTCCAAGAGAATACCGCTCTGGAAGGGTACCATGTCAAAGGATAAAATGCGTTCATGGCCTCCAGGAGATCTTCGCTGGATGGAAGAGAATCACTTGTGAAGGACCACATGTCAAGGGCCGTGATAGGAGTAAGGAGATCAGGATCCAATAATCCTATCGAAGAAATCACCATGTCCACTACCGGATCCAAATCATCGGAAGTTGACAGAAAATCGACATCAGGAGGGGAGATAGACTGTATATCTTCTCAAATTTCTTCACGAGGGGGGAGAAAAGAGGATCGATGATGGTTATTATCCCAAAGTAACTTGTCAGTGAGAAGCATATCCGGAATAGATTCATCAAAAGGAAAAATTGGGGAAACGCAGTCGATTGTCGACGACAAGGAACTCAATTGCATCGGGGAAATGTCAGGTGCCAATAGATGTTGGTCATCTGATGAGGGAGAAGCGGATTGGGTAGAAACATATGACATTTCGGCTGGAATAAATGGCACGGTGTCACCTAGTGCATCAAATTCCAACGGACGAGGTACAATCCAAGGGTCAGATGATTCCAAAGATTGATAAGCCGCGGTCGAAATCATATCGACGGTGGCAATATGATGTGTAGTCGGTGGAAGTGGTGTAAGGAAGGTACCCATGAGGCTAGAATCTTTCAGTAAGCCAACACCAATGCTTTCATATGTGATCTTGTGGTATCCCAAGAAAGGAATATTTTTGGTAGTAGGAATGCCAACATCGGTCGTGCAGAAATCCAACTAATCAACAATGACAATTTTGCCCTGATGAGGAAATTGGACACATCGGAAAACTGACGAGGAAACGATAGTCATAGCATAAAACCAACTTCTTCCAAGTAAAAAGTTGTAATCGAGGGGAGCATCAACCACCTCAACATCAACAGTAATAGTTTTTCCACCCAATTGGATGGGCAGGGACTGTAAAATCCCATGGGGATGAAAACCTCGCCCATCGAAGGCGCATAACGTCGTTGGGGATTTGTTGAGTGTTGGTGATTTTAAACCTTTCCAAAACACCAAGGACATGACACAAGTTGAGGCTCCCTCATCCAGAATAGTTCGGTGGATTTGTTGGTTGTGAACAACAACATCAACTTGGAAAGCAAGTTGGTGGGAGAGTCGAGACGCATAATTTTCCAGGTTAAACATGATATGGTTGGACGACTCAGGATCAAAAATGCCAAGAGAGGCTAAGATCATTCTATGTTGACTGGGGCAGTGCTGTAGAACTTCTAACGTAGACATAACACATAGTGCTTGAGCCAAATCTTCAACAATGTTGTAGTTCTGGGCAGCACGTGAACTAGGATTAAAGGTGGCTTTGTGGATAGTGCTCTTAGGAGGGCGTAAGATAGAGTCGAACGTGGGTTTCTCAATCTAGAGTGGTCTATACGGAGGATTAACCGATGGAAGACTAATGGAGGATGATGATGGATCCGGTAAAGTACCGGTGTCGTTAGTGTCTTTTCCTTTGTCAAGGTTACCTGGTGTGTCATATGTCTTAGAGCAAGTGGTCAAATTGATCCCATTAAACATATAAATATGTGCACTCGACGAGGCCTCATCATGAGGATCGCTAGAACTGCCCCCAGTCTATGGTCCTACTGGTGTTCCTATGCCGCACCAGTATCATTCTCAAATTAACCAGCAGCTACCTTTCCTTGCGACTCTGGATCTCCCAGACTTGTCTCGGTTAACTAATGACCCTATTTCTCATTCACCAGTTTGGCCAGTCATTCCAGCTAATCTTCCTTCTAATATTCTAAAATTTGACAGAAACCCTAGCGAAGATCCGAACAACCATGTGATGACTTTCCATTTGTGGTGTTCATCAAACTCCCTCATGGATGATTCTATACATTTGCGTCTTTTCCAGCGAACACTTACCGGTTCAGCAGCAAAGTGGTATATTGAACTACCACGTGCTTCTTTTCATGATTTCAATTCCCTTGCCATGTCTTTCCTCACACACTTTTTGTTGAAGGAAAATCTCCCTGCGGACAGGTAGATCTCCTCTTGAGAGCTAGACTTTTAACTCTCAAGACAGAAAGTGCTTATCATGGTCACTGACTTCCTTTTATATCTACACAAACTAATGCATGAGGAGGAAGGAGGAAATATGTACCTTTTACCGACGTTTGTCCCTGCACAGTCCGAGTTGAGCTCCAATCTTTCGCTCCTCAATAAGTCCTATAAACAAACATAGATACGACCAACTTCCTACTCTATCGAGATTAGCTTGAAAGAGATCTATCTACTTAGAGACAAATTCATGTGAGATTGAACACAAATTAGAAAGAAACAGGCCAAGCATATTACATTAATGAGGACAAAATGTTACTTACAGCCATAGATGGAATGTAACAGTTTCGTCAAGTTCTCCTTGTCTAACCCTTGCTCAAAATCTCCACGATCGAAATGATGATAGCTTCGCTGATTAGACTCCACTTCACTATTTGTTTCCTATGAGATCATAGGTTTCATGCTTCTCATCCCTTATCCAAATATCACTTATGATACCATAAGTTTGGTATCATTCTTCATCCAGCTCCCCCTTTCACCATGAGAAAGCCTGCATATATAGCCTTGGAGAGGCTCAACCACTTGAGATATCTTTGGAGTAGGTTGAGGATTTTCCTCTTTGAGTTATGGATCTTCCCTAAGATCATGGCTGGACTAGGGATTCGAATCCAACTGCCTTCCAAGATTGAAAAGATCTTTCCCCCATTCATCTCAACAAACCAACTGCTGCCTAGAATAGGTAGTGCTCCCTCAAAAGGGCCATCAGAGCATTATACCGCTCCCAAGTAGGATTTAGGGGGGCATCAACACTTCTGAGAGTAGGAGCGCTCCTTCAAAAGGGATGATATAGTGTTATAACGCTCCCATATAGACTATAGGGGAGAGCCAACACTCCTGAGAGAGGTATAGGGAGCGCTCTCCTCCAAAAACTCAGTTTTTTGGGTTCTTTCAGATGGAAAGAGGTTCATAAGCCCATTTAACCATTCCTCCTCTTCCAAATCAAGTGTTTGATGTGTTTCAAGTGTCCTTCTCATGTCGTTATAGACACACCATAGGCATCATGGTAGTATGCTTTCCTTGACACTTGCGACACTTGTGAGCAAAATGTGACACTTGCAACACTTGTAATGACAACACTTGCGACACTATCGAAGTGAGTAATTTTGATGTGTAACAATTTGTGACCAATTTGATTTCCCAAAAAACACTAAGTCTTTCACACCTAGTTTGGAAGCAGAATATGTCTGCTTGACACTAAATGATAAAACATTTTCTAGTGGCAAAATTTGTCTTCCATGAAAACGGTTGCTTGAAAATGGAAAACTGCCACAATTTGCAACGCCAAACCAAATAAGATGTAATACACCACTACTAGATGTAAGTGCACTTAGAGAACTTGAAGAGAGACTTGTGTCTTTGTGAATTTCATTTTCACAAATCAGACCCTCGAGCTATAAACGACCCCAAATGGGCTTAACAAGATCAATCATTAATGTGCATGTCTAACTAGATGTTGTGCAAAAATCCTTACCACAATTCATTAGCGATACAATGACAATTGTTGTGGCTCTCAAAAGACGCTTGCAATACAAGAATGCATATAGGATAGGTAAAGTGCATGTGCACATTGTCATGAAATAATTAAAAGAATTATGTTCCAGGGCCCTGTACAAAGCACAAAACATTTGTATAAATGAGAACTGGAATAGTGTTCTCGAAGAAGGAGTTGACAACTCTGCACAAACTCTTGAAACTGCTAGTGAATTTGATACAAGCAATGAATCAGAGATTGAAACAATTGCTGAGACATTGGTACATGGATTCACTGATTCACAACGCATTCATGACTTGCAAGACAAGATTTTCGAAATTGCACCTGCTGAGGGACAACGTCCACTTGGAATATTCAAGGACAAATTTGATGAGGAAATGAACTTCCCAACACTATTCTATGGAGATCCATGTCCTAGTGACATTATAGAATGATTCAGTTACCATAAAATAGCTCGATGGGAGCTGCTAAATTCAAGTGGTGACTTCTCCTGTCACATAACAAATTTGTTTTTCAAAACAATGCGCATAATAATAGAGCAAGTGATGTCTTGCATGTGGGTGTGAATAAGAAAATGCTAGCTACAAGGAAGAAAGTTGTTGGCCAAAGATGTCAAGTACAAAGTAAACCTAGAAAAAATCTTGAAATATGATATTGGATACATAGATTTAAAAAACATTCGCATCTCTCCTGACTATTTGCAACAAAACAAGAAAACTATTTTTGCAATGATCCAACAATTAGGACATCCAACATTTTTCATCACATTTACAAGTGTAGAGGATTGTTGGGATCCATTGGTGGCTACGGTATCTGACTTGCATAAGAACAGGAAACACAAAAAACAAACTGATACAGTGGAAAATGACAGCGTTGACTAACTCATAAGAAAAGACCCAGTGACATGTACTCGCTACTATAGACATAGAATAAATGCTTTGAGACAATTGATATTCCATGATGAAAAATTTTTCGGAAAAATATCGGACTACTTTTTTGTGACTGAATTCCAGAATAGGAGGAGTGAGCATGACCACACACTGTTGTAGATAGAGGGTGCACTGGTCTATGGAGCTAACAACAACTCATAGATCAAACAATTTGTGGACAAATACATGACATGCAACATAGGTGACAGATCATTTGGATCCAGAACTTGCCAAAGTTCATAGACATTATCATACAAAAAGTTGTTAAAAAAAAAAAACTCGCATTGCAGATATAACTTCCCCGTGCCGCCAATGAGAACAACAAGAATCATAGATCCACTTAGTTTAGAGGACAATGTTGTCGTTGAAAAATCTATATCCTTGTTCACATTTCTATAGAAACAAGACTTTGATGGGTTAATGAGCTTTGATGACTTCTTGACAGAACTAAATCTAACAGAAGATGAGTACATCCAAGCCATACAATGTACGCTTAAACAACCAACAATTTTCCTTAAACAAAAACTTTCCCATATTTGGAAAAATAGTTTCTCCAAGGACATGCCAGTTATGTGGAATGCAAATACAGATGTGTAGTATGTCCTCAATGCATATGCTGCTGCATCGTACTATACCTTGTATATGACAAAGGTTGATAAATCTATGACAAGTGCATTCAGAAGAATACAAAAAGAACATGAAAGAAGTCATATTGATGCTATACAAATGATACATACGCTTGATAATACATTACTTAATATTCAACAAATGTCTACTCAACAATCAGTCCACATTGCACTTTCCCTGCCCCTCAATTGTAGTTCAAGAAAATGTGTCTTCATAAACACATCTCCACTTGAGAAACACACATTTGTTCTTAAGCCACCATCTTTGCTAGAACAAGATCCTGACAATTCATAGGACGTACTATGTCTCTCTATTATTTATTATTACCTCCAACATCCATCTCCTATTAAGCATACTTGCTTAGCAGAATTCGTATCGCATTAAAAAAAAAATGGTGCACCCATATCAAAAAGAAAAAAAACCATATGTGATACGGTTTGTCAAATACAACAAACATATTGACTATGAAAGCTATTGTAGAGAAAAACTACTGTTATATGTTTCATTTGATGAAAATGAAAACACATTAAAACATAACTTCCCGACATGTGAAGTTGCGTATGTTGCCTCTGAGACTATAGTGCAAACCAATGAATCTAGATTTACTTACAATGTTAATCCAACATGGGGTGATCTAGAAAGTGCAGCTAATGAACTAGAAAACCTTGACAATCTTGATGAGACATTCACAAACCGAATAACAACTCCTGCGAGTCCTATGACTTGCAAGCCGATTTGCCTCATCCTCGAACAGGTAGCATCGAAAAACGTATCAATCTTGGTTTTAAAGTCACAAAACATCCTTTCCTGATTGAAAATAATGAATACCACAGAATCAGACGTCTATTAAATTGAGAACATCAAACAATTCTAAAGGACATTGCGCTTAAAAAATGCTTGAGCATGCACACTCCTGTGCACTTGTTCCTTACAGGTGGAGTAAGAACATGCAAGACATTCACAATAAAATCACTATTCCAAATGCTTATACGAATATATGATTCAAACAATTCCTCTAATCCTATGAAACCAAAGGGCCTAATAGTCGCATACACAGGAAAAGTTGCATATAATGCAGGTGGAACAATAGTCCACTCTGCATTTTTTATGACTTTTAACAAGTCACAGTTTCTTCCACTCAACAAGGAAATGTTAGATACCTTGTCTAAGATTTATGACGAACTGCAACTTGTCTTCATAGATGAGGCATCTTTGATTGGGATTCTCTTCTTGTATTCCATTGACAACCAACTAAGAAACATAAAACACGTGCACACAAAATACTTTGGAAACATTGACATGATATTTTGTGGTGATCTTTACCAGGCACAACCCATCCAATATTCTTTGATATTTGAACAACCTATGATCAACATGAAAATAATGATGCATGAATTATGGAAATAAAATATTAAATGCTTTGAATTGCATACTACAATGCGCCAGACAAATGAAACATTTATTGCAATTATGAATAGAATTCGGACAAACAACCAAACGCATGATGACTTAAATATATCAATTCGAGGTGCATGCGACCTGCACCAACATAACCAACCTTCCCTTACCTATTATACACGAATAGGGATGTTGCAATGAATAACATGTTCATGCTATCACTCATACCTAGCGAACATATCATCATCAATTCAATTTACCTCTAAGAAGACAACCATGGAAATGTGCCACGTCATGAACATACAACCACTTTACCTTTGCATCTTGTCTTGAAAGTAGACATGCTGGTTGAAATATATGCATGCAACTATGATTCATAGGATGGCTTGGTCAATGGCGCATATGGAATACTCAAAGGCTATACCAATACATAAAAACTTGATGTCCTCTGGATTAAGTTCCATGAACCACATATAGGCCACCAACAAGCAAACAAGTTGGGTTATCTATATAATTCAAACAATGCAAATGATTGGACACCTATCTTGCGAATATCAAAACTAGTATTGACATCAAAAAAGACAGGTCGACTGAAGATTTGAAAACAATTTCCAATTAAACTTGCATGTGCACGTACAATCCACAGATCGCAAGGACTAAAATTTGATAGTGTTGCATTTGAGCATGCTGAAATTTGAATACATGGACTTGTATACACAACACTGTCCCATGTCAGAAGTATAGAATCCTTTTATTTACTAAGTCCTCTTACAAAAGATAACTTCAAAGGAAAAATCAAAGTTGATATTGTGATGCAACGCCTCAGGACTACATCAAAGTGGCATCTGTAGTATGATTACCAATCCATACAAACAAACTCATCTGTATCAATTGTCTCACTTAACACACACAACTTACATGCAAATATGGATGATATACTCAATGACTATGACACAATGCAATCTGATATTCTATGCTTACAGGAAACATACATGGCATTATGCTTGCAAAACAAACAATTTCCAAATCACAATTGCATATCGAGTTACATTACACATGGGGTGATGATATTAGTGAAACAACATGTAACAATTTTGGAGCAAATACATTTCAAAGAAAACAAAGTTGAGATGGTGCTCGCAAAAGTATTTTTCAATGGATCAAAAATTGCAATATTGAATCTCTATGTTGTTCCCCATGCAACATTATCTAACATACTAAATGTTCATTCCAATGCATTGTACCATTTTCATTTGAACGAAACCATTTTCATTATAGGATACTTCAATATTGACATGCTACAAAATAATGCCAGAACAAAAGAATTGGAAAACTACATGTGCAAATACAGTTTCCGCTTTCTTTTGAACAAAACAAGCCATGTCAAAACACACTTATAGACCATGTATGGTCGAATGTGCCCATTTCTCAATACAACGTTTTTATCTTAGACACATACTAGTATGATCACGATACAATTGGTATTGCACTTGAATTATGAGAGATACATCAAACATATTACAAAATCATATTTCTATGTTTTAAAGCATATATGTTTAGATTGTTGTATAAAACCAACTTCTTAGTTTTCCATGGTTTGTACACATACTGGTCTGATCACAATACAATTGGTATTGCACTTGAATTATGAAATATACATCAAACATATTGCAAAATCATATTTCTATGTTTCAAAGCATATCCGTCTATCTTGTTGCAGAAAACCGAGCTATCCAACTACTTAGTTTTCCTTGCTTTGTAATTGATTTTGGGCACAAACGTTTTTTACACAAATTTTTATATATACACAAACATGGATGAACAAAAAAAACAAAAAACAAAAATGGTACATTCTTCTAACACTATCTGTTACTATATTCCTTTTATTCTATTTTATTTACTCTATGTACATATTCCTCGCATTTTTCTTTACATGTCAACTTATGTTCATGTCCATTTTGTTTTGTACTTTTTTTCATAGAAACACAGTGGAAAACTGGACACGACAAATAACTCTTAACCAAAAGTGTAGAAGAATCCATGCAAAGGTGCATATTTCTACCCGTGTTCTATATCCAATTGTTTTTCATTTACCCTGTCTATATTTGTTACACTAATTTGCAACTTTGTTATTTTTTTCCTTGGATACTCCATATCTTCCTATATATTGACTTGTCTTTATGTCAATTCTATTTTCTGTGATGTTGTGTTCAAATAAATAAATTTGTACTCCATCTTTTTTTTCATGTGTTCCTACGTATCAACTTGCTTGGATGTCCATTGTATTCTTTGTATTGCTACATTGAAGCAATAACACAGTAATTGGGCACAATGATGGAGTGTAATGTTCCATAGCAAATACAATGTGTATACCTGAGACTAAGAGGTATGGTTACAAAAAAACTTTGATCTGCATACATTGTCCAATTTGTCTAGCTATATGTTTTTCCTATAGTTGACGTGTTTCTATCGCTTGATAATTATCACACTAAGTGTTTCTTTGTGAGACATAGAGTTATTTTCTTCCTTTCTTTTTCCTCTTCTATACTTATCTGTTCTCCCTTTTCTTCTTCCCCTCTATTATCCGTTTATGGTTATATACTTAGTCCCATGACTATGCTCGCAGGTTCCCGGGATAGTGGAGTGACAAATTCCATGTCCATCTATATATTTACATCACGAGTCCGACCGACTGCCATTCGTTTTCATACTTGGTGAATTTTATGGCCGTAGGTTCTTGCATAAGTGCCATCGAACTCTCATGCCTTGTGTTCGCGGTATACATATTTAACCTAAAAATTTGATTATCTATAATTCGACCCCGAACTCAAACCCCCAGGCCCCACTCTACCTATGATGACTCCATTTGAATGCTTGTATATAAATGTGCCAAGTCATATATTTTGTCTATTGCTTGTTGAGATAGATATAAACATCTCTTTTATCTTGAACCAAGGTTTGTTGAGCTCCAACTATATTCCATGGCTGAAAATATTTTTCCCATTGTTGATGTGTTTCTATAGCTTGATAACTATCAGAATAAGTGTTCTTGTGTCACGAATATAGTACTTCTCCCTTTATTTTTCCTATTCTATACTTACCTATTCTTCCCTTTTCTTCTTTCCCTGTATTATCTGTTTTTGGTTCTATGCTTAGTCACATATTTATGCTCATGGGTTCCCAGGGTGGCGAAGTGAGAAATTCTACATCTGTTTATATCTCCACATCATGCATCTGACTGACTGCAGTTAATTTCCACACTTAGCAAATTTTATGGCCGCGGGTTCCCCCGAAGCCATTATCGAATTCCCATGCCCTGTGTTTGGATATACATCTTGCACACAAAACTCCGGTTATCTACAATTCGACCCCAGACTCCTCAAACTCGCAAGCCTCAGTCTGCCTATGATAACTCCGTCTGACTGGCATACCCTTCCATACTTAAGACCAACTATTGTTTTGTGATGTATAAAGTTCTTTACTCCCTTTTTCTTTTCTTTTCTATACTTGCCTCTTTTTTGCTTTTCTTCTTCCACTCTATTATCCATTTTTGCTTCTATACATAGTCACATGTCTATGCTCGAGGGTTCCCAGGGTTGCAGACTCAAAAATTCAATATCCATCTGTATCTTCACATCACGAGTCCGACCGACTATTGTTTTTTTCCATACTTAGCCAATTTTATGCCCATCGGTTCCTAGATAGGCCCTATGAAACTCCCATGACCCATAGTCGATGTATTTCTATCGCTTAAAAATTATCAGAAAAATTGTTCTTCTGTCAAGCATAAATTTCTTTGCTCCCTTTCTTTTTTTACTCTTCTATACTTAGTCACATTTCTATGATAGCGGGTTCCTAGGTGGTAGACTCACAAATTCTATATCCATCGATATCTTGACATCACGAGTCCGACCAACCGCTTTCGTTTCCTTAGCCAATTTTATGGTTGCGGGTTCTCGGGCAGACATTATCAAACTCTTATGCCCCATGTTGGGAGTATATATCTTGCATCCAAAACTTGGGTGATCTACAATTAGACCACAGACTCCCAGGTTAAAAGAAGTACCAAATAATTTTTCACTCCCCTCCATCCCCACCACCTTTGCCCCTTCCCAATGCACATTAAATATGATTTTACTAGTGATAGCTCATCACAGATGTTCAAAAATATTGGCATTAATATGCGGGAAGATTGAGGACATATCCTATTAAAATGCATTAATGGGAGAATATTATGGAATCTGATTAGTTTCTTATTTTAATTTTTTTAAGGAATCATCATAGCAAGAATGAAATATTGTGCTGGCCCACTGTCATCTACAAAGGTGTTGACATGATTCCCCTCTTTAGTATTCTGCATATATTACAGGTTCACATATTTGAGGTTATGCTTGCATATTAAAATGTTGCTCCACCCTTCCAATTTGAACACAGTTTTCATTTGGACCACAAAGAATACTAGTAAAATAAAATAATATGAAAACTGTTTAAGTAAATATAAAAAAAATTATCTTTTAAATTGAATCTGGTTTTGTCAAGATCCAGGTATATTACATTGCTGAAAATGTTTTCCTCTCCTTTCCGTACTTTCTCGATTTCCCTGCCATCTTTGCACACTTTCCCAGATAAAATTGATTACACTTTTATTAGCTTTGAAAAGATTGGCATTAATTAGGCCAAAGCTGGATGACATCTTCCATTAAAATTAATTAAACAAAGATTTACAGGAGATTATATTACCATCCTCCAGTCTTCATTCTAAATACTATCACACAATTACTGCCACATGTAGCAATATAAATAAATCTTCATCAAAACATTAGTTTTTCTCATAGGCACCCCACGTGTGTTGGAATATTGGTTGTTGTCATTGATGTCAACCCTAGTAATTGGTTTTGGACCGCAATATTGATGAAGGTATTTGGACATGTAGGACAATGTACATGTAGAAACAAAACCCATGGATGGATAATATACATCATGTTGTTTCTGGTGGTATGTGGCATGTCACGTGGATCCTCATGGTTGAGGAGAAATGAATTTTTGAAATGACAAAGTGAATTGAAGAAGGAAGTACATGTAGGCCTTGAAGATAATTAAAGAAAAGAATTACAAAATAAGAAAGTGTCAGGTTAGCCCTAATGTTAAAATGAAGTGACATAAATGGTATAAATAAATATCATTATACATTCATTTTACACACAAGTCGAATTCCAAAGGAAATAAGAAGTAAAGAAGGCCGTATTTCAAGGGAGGATGAAGTCTTTTGGTGATGTGTTCTAAGGTATGTTATTTTCAGGTCATCTTACCATTTTCACTATAAATTTTTTTATAGAACGATTCAGATGGTTAAATTGCTATGGTATTGAGAAGACATATAAAGTTACATGTGGTAAAAGTTTCAGCTCTTGATTTTCTATAATTATGTAGATACACTCTGTGGAAGATAGGGTTTTTGACCAGTCTTGAAGCTAATTAATAAATAAGTGTTCCGGGTGAAATAGTCGTAACTTCTTCATAGAGAATCCAAATGAAGTGGGACAAATTTCATTGGAAATAGTACGGAATTTAGTTTCTTTTGTGGGAGTTTCAAAATAATATGTTAAATATTGAGCACGGGGCATTCTGTACAAGTTAGCTCTCTTGAATAAACCAAAATTGAATAAAGTCTACCATTCTTTCTATAACTTGTTTTTCGAGAGGATTCAAGGAGTGAAAATTGGAGGAGTTTCAGAGAATACATTGTGTAATATTATCTACAGTATCAGAGTATTCCAAGAATTTAAGAAATACAGAATTTGAAGAAGTCTCAGGAAGCATTATCAGGCTCTGTGTGATGGTTCGTTGATGGTGATGATTCAATGTAAAGTTTTATTATCTCTAATATATTCTTGGGTGGAAGGAAGGGGAAAGGATGGATAGGTAAGCTCTCTCTTGATATTGGATGATTGTATCTTACTCTTGGAGGCTTATCCCTCTCTTTATATTTGGAAGTTTTAGTTTCCTTTGGAAGTCATTACTTCCCTTGACCAATAACTATTGATTATTTCTCATATATTGTGCATGGTGTATTGTGGTGTATTGATGTAACTCTTATACTATTGTTCATTGCTCATTGGATATAATTGAATGGTTCAAGTATAAGTTAAAAAGGTTTTTAAATTCTAATTGATATTGATTCACCCCCCCTCTCAGTATTAACAATTGGTATCAGAGCAGGTTGCCTTCAGAATAGTTTAACCATTGGAAGGAAAATCCTGAGCAGAAATGGATGACCATGAGAACATTTAAAATGGGATTCAAAAATTTGAAGGAAGAAATTATGCATGCTAGAGTGATAGAGTGAAAACTTACCTAACGACTTTGGGAGTAGACATTTGGTACTTAGTTGTAAATGGCTATGTAATCCCAAATAATGCTCCATCCGATCCAAATGAGAAGAAGCTTATGAGTTGTAATTCAAAAGCCAAACATGTTACTCTAGCAGCATTGGCACCAACCATTGCTAGCAAAGTGATGGGCTGCAACACTGCTAAAGAGGTATGGGACAAACTCAAGAGTATCTATGAAGGTGATCCAAAAGTTAAGCAGGTCTAGCTTCAATGACATAGAGAAGAATTTGAAAATTTGAAGATGAATGAAAAGGAAGATATTGCAACCTATCTCCTTAGAGTTGATGAAGTTGTTAATGCTATCATAGGATTAGGTGAAGAGCTCGATGATTCATTGTTTGTACAAAAAGTGTTAAGATCACTTCTCTTGAAGTATGATGCTAAGGTCTCCGCCATTTAAGAAACTAGGGACTTGACCAAAATGACAATGGATGAATTACATGGGTCTCTTATAGCATATGAAATGAGAACATGTACAGAAAGTGACCAGCCAAACAATGAAGGAGCCTTTAAAGCCATAAAGAAGACAAAAGACAAGGATAACGACCTTGATGAAGAAATAACAAATTTTGTAAGAAGGTTCTAGAAGGGAAGTGGAAGATATAAAGGTAAGTCTCCTCTCAAATGCTTTAACTGTGGTAGAATAGGACATATTGTTGAAAAGTACTACTATAAAAAGAGAAGTCTCAACAATAAAAAAAGCTTCTACTCCAAGGAAGATGACATCTCCTTAGATGAGAGTGATGAAGAAGATAATGATGGAGGAGAAGTCCTCTTCATAACCCAAGAAATCAAGGATGATGATCACAAGAATTCTAAAGAAGAATAAATCATTTGTGAAGAAGATTTAGATGAAGACACCAACCTTGATTCCTTTTGGGGATACAAAGAGAATGCAGAGAGTGAACAAGAAGATGAGAATTTTGAAAATTTGAATCATGTTGAAACTGAAAATAGCAAGCTTAGACAGACAAACATAATACTAAAAGATGAATTGAGTAGTTGTGAAGAAGAGAATTACAATCTTGAAAAGACCATTAAAAGCTTGAAGGAACAATTAGAAGATTATGAGAAATTGAAATCAGAATTGGATCACACAAAAGGGTAGATACTATTGACAACAAAAAAGTTGAAGAAGTTYGAAAAAAGAACTGAAAAATTAGATGAGATTCTTAGTAATCAAAGATCTCCAAATGAAAAGACAGGAATAGGATACAATGATAGTTTGAAGACAAAAAAACAAGAGAAGAAAGATGAAAATGATGAAGCCAACACTCCAGAACAAGTTGAACAACAAGATAGAAGACTAGAATTCAGAAGGAATGAGACATGAAGAAGATCCTCTCCCATCAGGTATGAAAGAAATTATTATGAAGAAAACTACAAAAGAATAGATCACGAACCCATATGGAACACACCACAAAGAAGATAAATTACTCCCAAGCATCAAAATTTCTTTCTTGGACATTGTTATACTTGTGGAAATTTTGGACACAAGGCAATCAATTGTAGAATCAATGAAAGGCATAACTATGCAAGCTACATGAATGGTAAAAATAGTAGATATGGAAATGTTCGTAGATTTGTCAAATTTTTTTATAATCCATTTGAACCATTAATGGATCAAAATATTGTATGTTACAAGTGCAATAATCTTGGTCACAAAGCATGATATTGCAGAGAGATGAAGGAAGATAATCGTATGCCAAATGTTTGTATACCAACTACAACATGGAAAATGAAAGAAATTCCACAAAATGAAATATGTCAAATAACATTAGTCACTAAAGAATGAAAAGAAGAGTATGAATGGTTCATAGACAGTGGTTGCTCATCTCATATGTTGCATTTGGAGATGACTCATCTATCAAAATACTTGGAAAAGGAACTGTAAAGCTTGGAAGTGAAAATTCAAAAGTAGGAAAAGTCCTATTGGTTGAAGATTTGAAGCATAATATCCTTAGTGTCAGCAAAATATGTGATCAAGGATACACTCTTACGTTTGACTCTCGAAAATGTAAAATAAGAGAAAATAACTCAGGAAGATTGGTTGCAACTGCAACAAGAAGACCGAACAACATATGCATTCTAGACATGAAGAAGAGAGAGAATACATAAGCCACAAAAAAGGATTCCAAGGAATAAAAAGTCCCAAATACCAAAAATAAGGATGAAGTATTATTGAGTGCCACATGTTCAAGGGGAGCAACCCCAAATAAGAGAGTTACCTTTTTTCATTAAACTCATAGCGAGCAGACCTACCCTTTGCCATTGATGTCAAAGGGGGAGAGAAATTGGTATCATGATGATAGGGGGAGCATGAGTGTTTCCATCAATGACAAAGGGGGATATTGTTGGAATATTGGTTGTTGTCATTGATGTCAACCCTAGTCATTGGTTTTGGACCACAAGATTGATGAAGGTATTTGGACATGTAGGAAAATGTACATGCAGAAACAAAACCCATGGATGGATAGTATACATCATGTTGTTTCTGGTGGTAGGTGGAACATCACGTGGATCCTCATGGTTGAGGAGAAATGATTTTTTGAAGATGACAAAGTGAATTGAAGAAGGAAGTACATGTAGGCACTGAAGATAATTAAAGAAAATAATTACAAAATAAGAAAGTGTCAGGTCAGCCATAATGTTAAAAGGAAGTGACATAAATGGTATAAATAAATATCATTATACATTCATTTTACACACAAGTCAAATTTCAGAGGAAATCAGAAGTAAAGAAGGATGGATTTCAAGGGAGGATGAAGTCTTTTGGTGATGTGTTCTAAGGTATGTCATTTTCAGGTCATCTTACCATTTTCTCTATAATATTTTTTCTAGAATGATTCAGATGGTGAAATTGCTATGGTGTTGAGAAGACATATCAAGGTACATGTGTTAAACATTTCAGCTCTTTATTCTCTATAATTATGGAGATACACTCTGTGGAAGATAGGGTTTTTGAGCAATCCTGAAGCTAGTCAATAAACAAGTGTTCCGGGTAAAATAGTCATAACTTATTCATAGAGAATCCAAATGAAGTAGGATAAATGTCATTTGAAATAGTACATACTTTATTTTCTTATGTACTAGTTTAAGAATCTGATGTTAAATATTGAGTGCGAGGCATTCTGTACAAGTTCAATCTCCTGAATAAACCAGAATTGAATAAAGTCTACCATTCCTTCTATAAATTATTTTTGGGGAGGATTCAAGGAGTGAAAATTGGAGGAGTTTTAGAGAATACATTGTGTAATATTATCTACATGATCAGAGTATTCCAAGAATTTAATAATTACAGAAGTTGAAGAAGTCTCAGGAAGAATTATCAGGCTCTATGTGATGGTTGGTTGATGGTGATGATTTAATGTAAAGTTTTATTATCTCTAATATATTCTTAGGTGGAAGGAAGGGGAAAGGATGGAGAGGTCAACCCTCTCTTGATATTGTATGATTGTATATTCCTCTTGGAGGTTTATCCCTCCCTTTATATTTGGAAGCTGTAGCTACCTTTGGAAGTCATTACTTCCCTTGACCAATAACTATTGATTATTTCTCATATATTGTGCATGGTGTTTTGTGGTGTATTGATGTAACTCTTATACTATTGTTAATTTCTCATTGGATATAATTGAATGGTTTAAGTATAAGTTGATTTTTTTTTTTAATTCTACTTGATATTGATTCACCCCCTTCTCAGTATCAACAATTAGTATTAGAGCAGGTTGCCTTCAGAACAATTTAACCACTGGAAGGAAAATACTGAGTAGAGATGGATAACCATGAGCACATTTCAAATGGGATTCAAAAATTTTATGGAAGAAATTATGCATATTGGGGTGATAGAGTGAAAACTTACCTAACGACTTTGGGAGTAGACATTTGGTACTTAGTTGTAAATGGATATGCAATCCAAATAATGCTCAAACCGATCCAAATGAGAAGAAGCTTATGAGTTGTAATTCAAAAGCCAGAAATGTTATTCTAGCAGCATTGGCACCAACCATTGCTAGCAAAGTGATGGGCTACGACACTGTTAAAGAGGTATGGGACAAACTAAAGAATATCTACGAATGTGATCCAAAAGTTAAGTAGGTCAAGCTTAAACGACATAAAGCAGAATTTGAAAATTTGAAGATGAATGAAAAGGAAGATATTGCAACCTATCTTCTTAGAGTTGGTGAAGTTGTTAATGCTATCATAGGATTAGGTGAAGAGCTCGATGAATCATTGGTTTTACAAAAAGTGTTGAGATCACTTCTCTTGAAGTATGTTGCTAAGGTCTTCGCCATTGAAGAAACTAGGGACTTGACCAAAATGAAAATGGATGAATTACATGGGTCTCTTATAGCATATGAAATGAGAATAGGTACAGAAAGTGACTAGCCAAACAATGAAGCATCCTTTAAATCCATAAAGATGAAAAAATCACAAATTTTGTAAGAAGGTTCCAGAAGGGAAGTGGAAGATACAAAGGTAAGTCTCCTCTCAAATGCTTTAACTGTGGTAGTGTATGACATACTGTTGAAAACTACTACTATAAAAAGAGAAGTCTCAACAATAAAAAGAGCTTCTACTCCAAGGATGATGACATCTCCTTAGATGAGAGTGATGAAGAAGATAATGATTGAGGAGAAGTCCTATTCATAACCCAAGAAACCCAGGATGATGATCAAAAGAATTATAAATAATAAGAAATCATTTGTGAAGAAGTTTCAGATGAAGAAATCAACCTTGATTCCTTTTGGGGATACAAAGACAATGCAGAGAGTGAACAAGAAGATGAGAATATTGAAAAGTTGAAGCATGTTGAAACTGAAAATAACAAGCTTAGAAAGACAAACATAATACTAAAAGGTGAATTGAGTAGTTGTGAAGAAGATAATTACAAGCTTGAAAAGACCATTAATATCTCGAAGGAACACTTAGAAGATTATGAGAAATTGAATGAAAAATTGGATCACACAAAAGGGGAGCTACTATTGACAACAAAAAAGTTGAAGAATTTCGAAAAAAGAACTAAAAAATTATATGAGATCCTTAGCAATCAAAGATCTCCAAATGACAAGACATGACTAGGATACAATGATAGTTTGAAGACAACAAAACAGGAGAAGGAAGATGAAAATGATGAAACCAACACTCCAGAACAAGTTGAACAACACGATAGAAGAATAGAATTCAGAAGGAATGAGACATCAAGAAGATCCTCTCCCATCAGGTATGAAATAAATCATTATGAAGGAAACTACAGAAGAATAGATCATGAACCCAGATGGACCACACCACAAATAAGATCACTTACTCCTAGGTATCAAAATTTCTTTCTTGGACATTGTTATACTTGTGGAAATTTTGGACACAAATAAATCAATTGTAGAATCAATGAAAGGCATAACTATGCGAGCTACATGAATGGTGAAAATAGTAGATATGGAAATGTTCATATACCTGTCAAAATTTTTTATAATCCATTTGACCCATTCATGGATCAAAATATTGTATGTTACAAGTGCAATAATCTTGGTCACAAAGCACGAGATTGCAGAGAGATGAAGGAAGATAATTGTATGCCAAATGTCTATATACCAACTACAACATGGAAAAGGAAATAAATTCCACAAAATGAAAACTGTCAAATAACATTAGTCACTAAAGAATGCAAAGAAGAAGATGAATGGTTCATAGACAGTGGGTGCTCATCTCATATGACTAGATATGAAAGCAAATTTGTCAGCTTGAAGAAAAAGGGTGGAAATGTTGCATTTGGAGATGACTCATCTACCAAAATACTTGGAAAAATAACTGTAAAGATTGGAAGTGAAAATGTAAAAGTAGGAGAAGTCCTATTGGTTGAATATTTGAAGCATAATATCCTCAGTGTCAACAAAATATGTGATCAAGGATACACTCTTACATTTGACTCCCGAAAATGTAAAATTAGAGAAAGTAACTCAGGAAGATTGGTTGCAAATGCAACAAGAAGACTGAACAACATATACATCCTATACATGAAGAAGAGAGAGAATAAAAAATCCACACAAAAGGATTCCAAGGAAGAAAAAGTTCCAAAGACCAAAAACAAGGATGAAGTGTTATTTAGTGCCACATGTTCAGGGGGAGCAACCCCAAATAAGAGAGTTACCTTTTTTGATTAAACTTAGAAGGAGAAGCCCCTACCCTTTTCCATTGACGTCAAAGGGGGAGAGAAATTTGGATCATGATGATAGGGGGAGAATGAGTGTTTCCATCAATGGAAAAGGGGGATATTGTTGGAAGATTGGTTGTTGTCATTGATGTCAACCCTAGTCATTGGTTTTGGACCGCAAGATTGATGAAGGTATTTGGACATGTAGGACAATGTACATGCATAAAAAAAACCCATGGATGGATAGTATACATCATGTTGTTTCTGGTGGTATGTCACACGTCACATGGATCCTCATGGTTGAGGAGAAATGAATTTTTGAAGATGACAAAGTGAATTGAAGAAGGAAGTACATGTAGGCCCTGAAGATAATTAAAGAAAATAATTACAAAATAAGAAAGTGTCAGGTCAGCCTTAATGTTAAAAGGAAGTGACATAAATGGTATAAATAACTATCATTATACATTAATTTTACACACAAGTCGAATTTAAGAGGAAATCATAAGTAAAGAAGGCCGGATTTCAAGGGAGGATGAAGTTTTTTGGTGATGTGTTCTAAGGTATGTTATTTTCAGGTCATCTTACCATTTTCACTATAACTGTTTTTATAGAATGATTTAGATGGTTAAATTTCTATGGTATTGAGAAGACATATCAAGGTACATGTGTTAAAAGTTTCAATTCTTTATTTTCTATAATTATGGAGATACACTCTGTGGAAGATAGGGTTTTGGACCAGTCCTAAAGCTAGTCAATAAACAGGTGTTCCGGGTAAAACAGTCATAAATTATTCATAAAGAATCCAAATGAAGTGGGAAAAATTTCATTAGAAATAGTATGGAGTTTAGTTTCTTGTGTGCGATTTTTAGAATCTGATGTTAAATATTGAGCGCATGGCATTCTGTACAAGTTTGCTCTCCTGAATAAACCAGAATTGAATAAAGTGTACTATTATTTCTACAACTTCTTTTTGGGGAGGATTCAGGGAGTGAAACTTGGAGGAGTTTCAGAGAATACATTGTGTAATATTATCTATAGGATCAGACTATTCCAATAATTTAATAATTACAGAAGTTGAAGAAGTCTCGGGAAGTATTATCAGGCTCTATGTGATGGTTGGTTGATGGTGATGATTTAATGTAAAGTTTTATTATCTGTAATATATTCTTGGGTGGAAAGAAGGGGAAAGGATGGAGAGGTCAAACCTCTCTTGATATTGGATGATTGTATCTTCAACTTGGAGGTTTATCCCTCCCTTTATATTTGGAAGCTGTAGCTACCTTTGGAAGTCATTACTTCCCTTGACCAATAACTATTGATTATTTCTCATATATTGTGCATGGTGTATTGTGGTGTATTG